>DWCF01000260.1:0-54248 GCA_018230265.1 Delias oraia | reverse complement strand
AGCAATGGACGTCTTACGGCTGTAATGATGATTTGTTAAGCGTTCTTTCGTTAAGGTATTTGCGGACAGTGACAAGTTTTTACTTTTTAAGGCTCTCCGATATCCTCAATCACTCATCGCAACAGTAAAAATACTATTTCACACTGGAATCCTGTGAGGATGTGGTAATAATACGAACGAACCGGCCCAAATGTTTTAAGACACTCGCCCAGCCACTGTGAGGGCTTTCCAAAGACCGAATAAATTATAAATAGGACCGGGGATCGAAACCGATACCACTCGCTTCGTGATTGGCTTCATCATCATTCTAGCCATAGGACGTACACTGCTGGACACACCCTACATGCATACCTATCGGATGCGACCTGCATCCATCGTTAAATTTGCGGTTTTTTAGCTTTTTACTATTCACTTAAAACCTACTCTCCTGTCTATATTCATAAACACCATCGGTTTCAAATAAAATACCTGCACAGGCTTGATGACGGGAGCGGAAAACTCCAAAAGTGCATCGACCACGTCCGCATTTCCCAACGTACACGCCACGTACAGAGCGCTCTGTCCGCTCGCATCGCGTGCATTAACATCGAACGCCATACGGTATTGGTACTGACCGGTTGCATCGCTGGAAAAAAATACCATTTATTAGTCTACACTCTACATACCTTATAAGAAAAATCCACATAATCTTCTATGTATATTCTCATCCGTAGACCAACCAAATCTACCGACACAGCTTGCCGAATTAGCAAGCTAAAGTGGCAATGGGCAGGCCACATGGCACGTATCGCGGATGACCGATGAGTCGAATAGTGTTAAGAGAATACCGCGCAACAGCAAGCGCAGCGTGGTATGTCCACCCACAATGTGGACGACCTTAAAAAGGTCGCCGGAAGACGCTGGATACAGGTCGCCTCCGAGAGGTATGCATGGAGGTCCAAGGGGGAGGCCTATGTCCAGCAGTGGACATCTGACCGCTAAAATGATGATGATTATGATTCTTCAAACCTACTACGAGACGAACGAGATAACCTACGAGAGACTCGAAGCTAAGTGGTTTTATAAGTCTACCTTGAGCTTAGGGTATCGGGTTCGATACACCATCAGGACTATTATAATTCAATTTATAATTTATTCAGTCTCTGGAAGTGCTTGAAAATGGCCGGACGAGTATCTCCCCATGGGGGAGCCGTCCTGATGCATATTATGCTGACGCACTAATTGCGCCGGCTCGTCCTAAGTGATACCACGGGCTCACAGAATACTCATCGTGAAACGGTCTTTGTACTGTGTTTCGCAGAGTGAGGATATCGGAGACTCTTAAAAGTGCCGCACGTTCATGGGCGGCGGTGTTCTCTTACCATATAGGAGACCCACCTATTCCGTTGTCTGTTATAGTATTAAAAAAGTATTAAGCTGTTTTAGGAGCTATTGTCAATTTCACTAACGTATAGGTGCTTAACAGATGCGCTGGGTACTGGTATTCCAAGAGAAGTTTGACTAGAGATGGGTGACCGCCGATACACGCCGCGTGCAGTGGTAGCCACTTTTCAACTGTTTCTAGCTGAAAGAATTGTTGAAATGATTTTAACCCGTGGGAGAGCCATGGTGAAGCATACGCTAACGCACTAATTGAGCCGGCTCGTCTGAAGTGATACCACGGGCTCACAAAATACACAACATGAAACGGTATTTGTACTGTTTTTCGCTGAGTGAGGATATCGGCGGCCCTTCAAAATGCCGCTTGAATGGCGTAAAAAGCCGACAGCACAAAAAACGCATGGTCAGTGGCGAGGTTGTCCATGAGCGGCGGTGTTCTCTTACTACATAGGAGTACTACCAGCTCCGTTGTCCGCTATAGTATAAAAAAATACATATAAATGTAACGTTAAATTTTGTTTGTATATGAGTACAAAATAGTATTTTTTTTAATGAAGTGAAAAATATAATTCTTTATGCAGGGCCTACTTCTCCACTCGACTTCTTTGTCCACATACCTGAACTGCTTCGGGAAAGTGCGCCAACAGTAGCGTGGTGATATCTGAGTGCCCATGGTAGCAGGCGATGTAGAGTGGCCCATATCTGGTGACCGGGTGTGCCCTACCATCCGCACCAGCGCCCACCAGGACCGACGCTGATGCCAGATTACCAAGCTCTGATGCTCTATGAATTTTAAAAGCATAGACAAAAAAGATAAAAACTTTGCCAAAGATAAGAAGAAGATAAAAGGAAGAAGTAGGTTCCTACTCTGTGGAATTACCTGCCTGTAGAGCCTGCCTGTAGCCTTTCTTATCTATTAGGACTTCGGACCTACAAAAAAAGATATCCCTAAAAGGCCAGAATGCATCCGCAGCCCAACAGGAGTCTGGAGTGCCCATGGGCGATCTTAGATTAGCCAGCCTCCCACTCGTTTTCCTCCGTTTTCATTTTAAAAAATGTTATTTAGTATGCCCAGTAATAGCTAAATCCTTCCAGTGAAATTATTATACTTTATTCAAACCGGGGTTCGAACTTGGTATCTCTGACTTCGAGAAATTATGAGACCGTTCAGCTACGAGGCTCATAAATTCTAAGGGTTATGTAATTTTTCAGAGGCCTTAGCTTCCTGTAGGGGTATTTTATACCTATCCCTGAAAGGCCGGCAACGCACACGCAGCACAAAAGGGGATGGCGTGTCCATGAGCATTCTGCTCGTTTGCCGTTTCCATAAAAAAAACACTCACACATATAGCAGCGTATTCGCCCCACCAGGTGTCAAGTTGGCAATGATGGCGGCAGATGAACCGAGCGTGTCCAACTTGTCGTGGAGACCATTGGCATCCCCGCGCACCACCAACTCGCGCAGCTGGGCGTGGTGGGAGAGGCGCTCCCGGTCCAAGGCATCTGAATTGGCAAATAAAAATGTAATGAGAAATTCCAAAACAGTGGTAATTTATAAAAATCATTAGGTTTGATAAAAAATATTACGTCATATATATCATGTAATAATATAAAAATATAATGACGATCTTCCTCAAGGGCCGGCAACGCAGCCGTAGCTCTGCATGGGAGCGGAGTGCCCAGGTGAGCCTCCTGCTCGTTTGCCACCGACGATATAAAAAAAATTACATAAAAATCGAACCATCTTGGTAGTGTTTTACAATAAAGTAAAAATATAAAAAAAGGATAAAAGTATTGAAATATATTAATTAATAAATTAATTAATAAATGTCAAATTTATTTATTAATAAATTAATTAATAAATGTCATTTATCTAGAAGAAATAATGAAAAAGATTTATTAACTTTGACGGGACCACAAAAGTATAGAGTCCATTCATAAAATCCTAACGTGTTCATACTGTATTATTTCTTTTTTTATTTCTTACGGACAACGTATCAGTTCTCCATGGTGGTAAGAGAGCGGGGCTACGAGGCTCTCAAAAGTCCCAACTCAAAATTTGTACCTATGTACCTATGTATATAATAAATTTATCCTTGAATTCGCTGGTCTTGCCTATGTAACTAATATTTTTATAAAAAATATTACTTCAATTATTGTTTTTTTTATTATTAATTAAGGCTCCATCTTTTTTTTAATCTAAAGATGACTTAGCATTAGAAAAAACTATAAATTATAACGAAAATAATTATTAAAAAGATCATCATGTATCCAATACATTCCCTTTAAGAAAATTCTTTCCCATTGAAGAGCCATGCTGGAGCATATGCTGACGCACTAATTGGACCGGCTCGTCCGAAGTGATACCACGGGCTCACAGAATACTCAGCGTGAAATAGTAGTATTTGAAACGGTACCTCAACCGTGTTTCGCTGAGTGATTACGGATATCGGTCCTTAAAAATGCTGCCTAAGCACGTAAAAAGCCTGCAACACAACCAATGCGCGGACTATAGCGCGGTTGTTCATGGACAGTTGTATTCTCTTACCATATACGAGAACCACCTGCTCCGATGTCCGCATTACCATGAAAAAAAACAGTAAATCTCATTACATTAATTACAAGGATTTACGCATAGGCGATTGAACACTGAAGTGCGAACGAGATGGCTATATGTTTTAACACGTACACGACAGAGACAAGCGTATAGAATTTGTTTCGGTGCGCAGGCTCTAGTTTCACAGTTAATTGCATTGTGTTGCTCATCCGGTCGGCTCGGCTTTTTATTTATTAAAATTTACAGGTCAAGTATACTTGGCACGATTTAATTACATCAGCTTGGCTCTTTAGCGCTGCCTAGAGACGTTGCTTGGCTCAGCGTCTTCTATCGCATTTATCACGGGGAATGTTGGGAGATGCTGTTTGGATTCACACCTGCAGCTGAATTTCTAATTCGATACTGAATATCTAAATTAGCAATAGGCAGGCCACATTGCACGTAGATCAGATGGCCGCTGAGGCTGAAGTGTTAGAGTGGAGACCACGGACCGGCAAGCGCAGAGTGGGACGTCCACCCACAAAGTGGTACAGGTATGCATGGAGGTCCGAAGAGGACGTATATGTCCAGCAGTGAACGTCCTACGGCTGAAATGATGATGATGATGCAAGATATCATTTCATCATTTTTAGGTATTTTGTACCGCGTACCATCACTCACTGGAATTAACTTTCCGCAGAGGTGTTTCCAAAACAATACGAGTTGGAGACCTTCAAATAAGAGCATACCTATCTCTCTTAAAAGCCGGCAACGCACCCGCGGCACTACAAGAGAAAGAAAACAAACCGTGTTCACCTGTACACCAAGGATCCGCGACGTCATCGACAAAGTATTGAGCCGCATCATATGCGTGTTCAGCGACACGCGTCCGCGGGCGTGTCACTTCCGGTCTTCGTACAGCGCGCTTCTCCGAATACGACGATCGCACAGAATTCGCCGTCGAACGGAAACGGTTCAACATCATTCACCAACCACACGCGACACTCATCGTTCGCCACTCACTGTCATTCAGTTTCGAGTCTCTTATTAGATCACTTAAATCAAACAGATCTATTACACTAACAGGTCAATTTATATGGAAGAGTCACATCGACGCATATGTTGACACACTATTTGAGTTCGTACAAAGTGATAGCACGGGCTCATAGAAAACCAACTTTAAACAGTACAAAACAGTACCATTTAAAGCTGTTAAGTGAGGATAAGCAGCCTCCAAAAGGTTTTCATAGAGGTTCAAAGGGGAGGCCTACGTCCAGCAGTCTTACAGCGTTACAGGACGTCTTACGGCTGAAATGACGATGATGATAAAGTAAGGATTTCCGAAGCACTTGAAATAATGCCGTGTAATTGGCGTAAAAAGCCGGCAACACAACAAAAGCGCGGCATATCACAAGGTTGTAGACAGGCGGCACTGTTCTCATTTAAAATACGTGTAAGGATAAATTATTGATATTGTTAGCGCTGTAATTAGATTTCCTATGTAGAGAATTAGAATCTTGAGTCACGTAATGTCACATCTGTTGGAAGGCTGTGACACAACCGCCCACGGGCGCGTGCGCAGCAACGTGATGTGACTACATTAATTCATTTAAAATATTATATAATCATTTACTATCTCACATCTAATGTAATAAAAAAATATATAGATGGATGCTTACTTGTTGTACAATATATTCCTTCGCAGGAAATGTGAAAATGCATTTCCTTACGGTAAAATACACTTACACATACATCATACTCAGCGTGAATCGGTACTTGTACTGCATTTTACTGAGTAAAGATACGCGTCCCTTGAAATTATATCGTTAAACAGCGGAGTGTGGCGCAGTTGGTGATGGGCGGCGGTGTTCTCTTACCATATCCGCCTGCTCCGTTTACGCTTCACCATAAAAAAACCCAGTAATCAAATGGTACCAGGTGCGTAACCTCAAACGAATGCAATATATGGAATCATAATAACTACTGCGAACTGTCATTTCTACCTAACCATATCACGTAACTCATTGGCTTGAATGGGCATCACTTATATCTCTTACTCGCTGTATATCTCTTTCATCATAGCCCACATATCCTCGCAAGGCTGTGAAAAGGCTTTTTAATTTTTTGAATTGAAACTTCTTTAGGCGCGACTTGAAGATAAATGGACGACAGAACAACGGAAGTCCGTTACGACAATATGGCGTCACGTTTCCGTACCATCCGGTTTTCATAAATTTTTGATTAGTAAATAGTTTATAAACAAAAAAATCAATATTTGAAAAAAAATTAGTAAAAAATGTAATTATGTATTTAATAGTTCAGTCGTTCCCTAAGGACCTGTCGCTGCGGCGGTCCCTTCCCACGAAGCTGCTGGGAGGCCCATGTCCAGCAGTGGACTTGAATGGGCTGATGAAGAAGAAATATTTAATTATACATACAAGTAAGGTTTTTTTCAGTATACTGACTTGTACAGTCGATGTTTAAGTCGATTTATTGCGATCTTTAAGTCGGGAATAACCGAAGTAAGCTACTTTGGTACTCCAGGTATGGACACTCCCTACCTCTCAGAACGCAGCTGAACCAATATAACATTAAATTTAAAGCATCTGTACGTCCGCCTGTACAGATATATCTACAAGTACAACTGATAAAAAGAAATTTGCAAAAAATCATATTATTAAAAAATATATATTTACATAATTTATTGGTTTTTTAACGTAATTGCCATCTCGTACAATGCCGAAGAAGTTTTGCTTCAATCACGTATGAACGTTACGCGCACTCTTTTTTTATGCACTCTCGCTTCGTCTTAGGTACTCGTAAAACCACTTAGCTACAGGATCTCAAGTAGTTCTTAAATTACGTATTTCTAATGCAACACTTCATCGTCATCATCATCATTTCAGCCGTAAGAAACTGCTTGACATTGGACCCCCTTGGACCTCCATGAATACCTGTCGGAGGCGACCTGCATCCAGCGTAAATTAGAATTATCCATTCATAAGCAGCACTCTGTAATGCTTAATTGGCGATTAAAAAAATTAGGCTAACCATTGAGCAACGCTAAGCACGCAATAATTTTAATCATTTAAGTATTACTGCTAGTCTAAATACCTGCCATGCATATGCGACAATAAATGGACCGGCTCGTCCGAAGTTATACCTCACAGAACCAGTGTGAAACGGACAATGTTTCACTGGGTGGGGAGGAATTTTTCACCTTTTTTTAGCTCTTGTAGGGACGCGAGTGAGTTGCCGGTTTTTAAGAAATAGGTACGCTCTCTTTTTCAGTGTCCCCGACTCGTATTAGTTAAGAAATATCTCTGCAGGTAGCTGATTTCACAGATTGGTGGTGCATGGTACAAAATGGCTTGAAAAACGCTCAGTTGTGGAACGACAACCAACGACAAACCCTTGAAATTATACCGATTTACCGGCGTAAAAAGCCGGCAACACAGTAAGCACGGGCTGTGGCGCGGATGGTGATGGGCGGCGGTATTCTCTTACGATTTAGGAGAACCACCTGTTCCGCTGTCGGCTATACCATTAAAAATCACAAGCTATGTATGTGATGCGCCATTGTGACTACAATAGCAATAATTTAATAAATTAAAGCCTTTTTGTCTTCCGTTAGCAAGGATTTGTGGCCGCTAACCCCACTGCACGTCTGGGTAGAGTTACAAGAGATTCACCCTACCTCCATGCTCGCCATGATTTTTACTTAACTAAACACGGTCAATAAAGGACACTTCACCGGAGGGTGGGCAGCAGCGCTCTTTCGAGTACAGCAGATGTTCTGCGATCACCAACCCGCCTGCCAAGCGTGGTGGTTAAGGCAAATAACCTCCCCCCCCCCCTATAACATGATTAATCTGTCTGATGATCTGTCTGTCTGATTAATTATGTCTACCTATATGAAGACAGAAGATTTGATTTTCTAGGTACGCTGAAGGGATTGCGGTTTCTACTGTCATTGAGACGGCTTCAACACAAGAAACGCTCATTTCCCAGAATCGAGATTAATAATGGCAGTTCGTAACAAACTAAAAAGTTACTTTCAAGACTCCCAAAGTACCCGACTTCCCACTTCCAAAGCAGATTTATTTTCTACAACCGATATTGTTTTTATGGTATAGCGGATAATGGAGTAGGTGGATGTCCATTATGGTAAGATAACACCGCCACCCATGGACAACCGTGTCACAGTCCGCGCATTGGTTATGTTGGCGGCTTTTTACGCGGTTTAAGCGACATTTTTACAAGTTTCAGATATTCTCACTGACTTAGCGAAACAATAAAAGTACCGTTTTAAGTACAACTTTCGTTTCACGTTGTGTATTCTGTGAGCCCGTGGTATCATTTCGGACGAGCCGGCCCAATTAGTGTGTCAGCATATGCTTCTTCGCGACAAGATTCTACATTTTAAATTATCGGAGAGCTGCGTTTAAATGAAACGAATTTGTTACCCTGAAGAGTGAATGACACCAGGTGAATTACAAGTGTGAGAACATCCTGGCACAAACATTAGTCATTCCTAAATTTAACAGATTATAAGGTCATACGGCGTCAGTAAAATTTCGCCATTTACATTGTCACGCGTGTATGTGTGGGTTACTGAATTTGCTATTACGCCTGTGTCATTTTTTAAATAAAAAGCGGAAGGCCTACGAGCCACTTTACAAGTGGGAGAGCCGTTCTTAAGCATATGCTGACGCATGAATTATGGCAACTCGTACGAAGTAATAGCACAGGCTTAAAGTGTCACAGTGAAATTTTACCTGTTTTGTTTCGATGAATACGTAAGAATATCGGAGGCCTTTTAAATTATGCCGCTTAAGGGGGTAAAAAGCCGGCAACACAACCAAAGAATAGAGTGTGTTGTAATTGTCCACGTGCTCTTTTTTTGAAGGTTTCAAATCATTTTCGTTAAGATATAGCTGTGGTAGCTAATTCTGTTGGTAGCTAATTCTACAGGCTGGAGGAATAATATATGTAAAAAAATCTATCATACTTTTTCTTTTACTTAGTAGTATTATTGGAGTTAAAGATCTTATATATATATAGAGATAGCGGACAACGGAGCAGGTGGGTTTCCTATATAGTAAGAGAACACCGCCGCCCATGAAACACCGCGCCACTTAAGCGGCTTTATAAGGGCCTCCGATACCCTCACTCATTTTGCGAAACACACTAGAAGTACCGTTTCACGCTGACTAATCTGTGAGAGAAATATTTATTTATTTAATGATTCGAAATGAAATGTAATATTTTTATTCAACATAAATACAAAACACAAAATAGAAATGGTTGAATATCAAAATCAATCTACCGCCGGTTTCAAGCTAAGCCCACTGAGAAGAACCGGCGACACAAACTCAGTGGGAGTAATTTATTGCTATTGGGAGATACTTAAAATTTAACAAAATATTAGCTCTGAGAATGCCAGGTATGAACTCCATATTCCCAAGGCGTGAAATAATTTTCAAAATCATTAACACTATAGGTATGCTTTATCACACAAACGTCCCTTAACATTATTTTAAAATTTATTTACAGAAAGATTTTGAACGTTTTCGGGGATCCTATTGTAAAAGCGTGTCGTTTAGCCCCTAAAATATTCTAATAACGTATTCTATTTTGTGATAAATCAAACAATATTCTGACTACCGTGCTGAAAACAGTTTATTTATTACAAAAACAGTACTTCTTGTTAAGTTGCGTTACCAGCACTAAAAGCTGATACGTTATCTGTCGTGCGCAGACGCATGTGAAAAGAAGCAGTTAATATTAAGTGTTAGTGCTTTTAATTATTGATACCGGCCATGTTTACCTTACGATGGCTGTTTAGAAAACTTGTGAAGATGTTCCCAATGCTTATAGTACTTTGGGTTGTTTATATAGTCTACACGTATCACTTGAAAATGACTGACATACGAGCGCATCGCAGGTATTTACCTCACTTGAACCTGAAGAACGTGAAATACATACTACAGTGGACTAGTAGGTTCAGCGCGCCGTTCGATTGGATGGGTGAGGGAAACTCTGCCTTCATCCGGCAGAAATGCAGACACACCAATTGTTTCGTGACAGACGACAGAAGTTATTTCCTCGATCAGAGAGAATTCGATGCGATCGCGTTCAACGGACGCGATGTGGTGAAACTATGGCGGTTTCAATTGCCCTCGCTGAGATCGACCAAACAGAAGTTTATATTCGGGGCAATGGAATCAGCGGACAATTACCCAGCGTGTGACAAAATTCTGGACGGCTACTTTAACTGGACGTGGACATACAAACTCGATTCAGATATACGATGGGGTTACATAGCGATATATGATATGAACGGGCAGCTTGTTGGTCCAAAGGCGGATATGCTCTGGCCGAAATTGGACCCGATTGACGACAAGTTGAAGGTGAAACTAGCTGGGAAAAGCAAAGCGGTGGCCTGGTTTGTGTCGCATTGTTCGACCAAGAGTCGAAGGGAGGATTATGTGACGAGGCTTCATCAGGAACTGGTGATGTTCGGATTGTCTCTGGACGTGTATGGGAGCTGTGGCAGCCTGTCTTGTCCGCGGCACAACGTCACGTCCTGTTACAAAACAATTCGGGAGCAGTACCACTTCTATCTCTCGTTTGAAAACTCGTTCTCCGAAGATTACGTCACTGAAAAACTATTAACTGCTTTGAACAATTATGCCGTTCCCATTGTTTATGGAGCTGCTCTCTACAACAGGTAAATGCTTATTATAATCATGATAATAATTTATTATAATTGTTTGTAAAGAGGCTTTTGTATTGTAAGTGTATATTATAATAATTTCTTATAAATAAAAAATATTTTTATCCGTTGAGCTACGCTGAAGCATATGACGCACTGATTGTGCCGGCTCGTTCAAGCTGACAGAATACTCAGTGTGAATCTGTACTTATACATTTGTACTGTGTTGCGCTGAGGAGGATCTCAAAGGCCCTAAAAGAATGCCGTTTAAGCGGCGTAAAAAGCCGGCAACACAGCAAGTGCGGACTGTTGCGCGGTTCTTCATCGATTCTACTGATCAAAATACAGTATAAGTACCGTTTCAAGTACAACTATCATGACACGCAGAATATTCTGTGAGTCCGTATCACGTCAGACGAGCCGGCCCAATTAGTACGGATTTGCTTCAGCATGGCTGTCCTACGGCTGCAACAGTATTAAGACACTCGCCCAGCTACTGTCAAGCCCTTCCAGAGACCGAATAAATTATTAATTAAATTATAACTGTACGGATCGGGTTTCCAACTCAATACCTCTTCAAGATAACTAAATAATCCACTTATCTACGAGTCTCTCAAAGTAATAGCCCTTATTTACATATTCCAGGTATCTTCCAGAAGGCAGCTATCTGGACGCAAGACTCCTAAATCCTGCTGACCTTGCAAAAGAGATTTACAGGTTAATTCAAAACAAATCTAAATATTTTGAATTCTTCCAGTGGCACAACCACTTTATATACAAAGGAACCGATGGACCAGACGTCTGCAACCTGTGTGAGATTCTCAATAATGAGGAGAAAGTGAAGGCAGTCAGTGTGTGGAACGACTTTAGAGTGTGGTGGAATGGAGCTCGGTATGAGAAGAATTGTTCCTAATTCCGATAGTTACAGAAGCGGCCATAGACGCAATTTATGGCAACACAACTATAGTCCGTTCGTGTTAAGAAAATGTTGAGTCATCGTTATCGAGCCATTAAAAATGCTAGAAAGAACTCAACTTTATTTCTACAACTTTAATTGGCTAAATAAACAACGATGACTATTTTCTTAATGCCAACGGACTACACGTTTTTCGCAGATGAAAGAAAAATCCAAAGTAAGACTAACATTTTTTAATAGACTTATACTATTATATATTGCAACACATTAATTTACTTTAATAGTCGCGTGTACAAGACAACGAGCTGCTTATAAGAACTGAAGCAATTCCCATGCGAGTATTAAAGAATATTAATGTGTGAACTTCATTATCACTTGAACAACCAGTGGAACAAACTATATGACTATACTTTTATGTATTCTACATTGTCTATTATTTCATGTTATTTAATTACTCAATAATATAAAACGTGTCTGTAAAAATATATTCTATGTTTGGGTATGTTAGAAACGCTGCTAATATATTTCAATAGATAAGGAATGAAAAAAATATTATTATATTATTTGTTATGATATTCAAGGTAAATTCAGTATTTACATGCTTTAATGTTTAAGTTACTGAATAACTAATTAAATAATAAATAAATAAATATTATTTTTGATAGAATTAATGGATTTTTTTTCTTCTCCAACTAATCACAAAATTGTATTTTTACCTGAGTCAGTATAATGATTTTAAATAAACAAAGTTTAAAAGGAGATTTAATTATAACCATGAGATTACATTTTAATCTGAGACTAATCATTTATAGACTAAAGTTAAGTATGTACAGGTAACAGAAAGATATTTTATTATGAGAAAAAAATTAGAATGAATACATAGTATTACTGTTTATTGTTTATTTTAATTTACAACTTAATGTTATTAATATGGAAAATTGTACAAAGATTGAAATTAATTCAATCTTTGTAGAGTTTTGTTCCTACAAAACTGAAAAAATACATTTTAAGTAAGTAGGGCGAGGAATATCAAGGAGGAGGAAACAATACGAGGAGTCACGATGTTTTCGATTTTTTTTTGATAGGGCTATTTACTACCGGCCATACAGCCATCATAGCTTCACACGATGTTTTAGGGCGAGCCATAGGCAACGAGTAGGTACAAATAGGGCGTGCGTACGTCTAGAGTGATATGCGGAGCAAGAACGTTTTCGATCTCGAGGTTCCGAAGCTCTTTTGTTTCATAGAGCCCTTTCAACATTTTTAGCTACATTTCTATCAATTTCTAAATCTCATAAAAAAGTGTAGATGAGATCTTCAAGATTAGTAATTCAATGACGAGTTAACGCGAAAAAAAAAGGTAAGAACCGATTGCTTGACAGGGTTGATTGATAGATTAGAAGTCGATCCAACATTTTAGTTCTTCGCTATCGAAACCAAATAAATTTTTAAGAAGCCCCGCATATAATTGTAGGCCCTATTTTTTGTCACGCCCAACGTAGACCCCGCCGAGTCTCCCTTGGATGCCTGGGAGTCCACCTAACATAGGTGTTTAATATTATCTTTAGCAAAAAAAAAACAAAACTGTATCTGTTTTCATTCCAATTTGCATTCATCCAAAACACGAAATATATGTCATGTTCTGACATACTCTACTTTTTCTTTTGTGGCCTTCTTATATTGTGACTATTTTTTTATGTGTGATTTTATGTATGTTGTTTATCTGTGATATTTATTTAAATAGTGATAGATTACATTTAGAGGATGAAGGAGACATACTATCTGTTTATTGGATTCTTGTCTGATAAGCTGTCAAAATGTAGTGGATCTTAAACGTCAAAGCTTCAAAGGGAATATTTTATTTTTCATTTTGACAGTGCGAACGGATGTTTAAGAATCAAGTTTTATTCACAATATTGTTGATTTAATGTAATAAAAGTATTGTATCGTGAATAGTTATTAACAAAATGGCTACTACACCGTCATATAACAATGACAAAGTGGTGACTGGAGAGGTGGAATATCCAGCAGGAGATCCAGCATCTGGCGCTTTCTTCCAACCAGACTACAAAAAGTACGTTACTTAGCCCATTTTCTAACTAATATTTATTACTGTAGATATTATAGTAAAACGAATTTAATATAGTACTAACTTGTAATCTAGATTAGAAAGAGAGATTTACTTACTAGCTACTAACGCAATAAACACTCATTTATTGACAACAAATTCGAACTAGAATTTTTCTCTAATAAATCTGTAATTTATTTAATTAAATATATTTTTTTTAGAAATGAAGATTTAAAACTGATGTTGGATGGATCTAAAGATTCACTAAAACTTGAAGCAATGAAGAGAATTATTGGAATGATTGCTAAAGGAAGAGATGCATCAGATATGTTAGTATATTATCAGCACTGGGTAAACAACAAGCCTTTTTTAATGTCTTTAAGGCCTAAATTTATCTGATGTAATTTAAACTGTATTTAATAAGTAATCCCAATATAGGTTCCCGGCTGTTGTGAAGAACGTTGTATCCAAGAACATAGAAGTGAAAAAACTTGTCTATGTTTACTTAGTTCGGTATGCTGAGGAGCAACAGGATTTAGCTCTGTTGTCTATTAGTACCTTCCAAAGAGCTCTTAAGGTAAACAACTTATAATTCCTTCAAGGTATGTAAAACATTGTGAACTCCTGTCACATTTTCGGTAGGTTTATTTCTGCATCTACCACATTCATAATATTCTTCACAGATTAATCCTTACTGTATTATTTTTTAAGTTTCCTTTGATTTATCATCATGATGACCTCAAGATTTAAGTGGTTTAATAGGTCTACCACGAAGCCACGGGTATCGGGATCAAATCTTGGTCTGGACAATTATAATTTATTCGGTCTCTGGTAGGGCTTGACAGTGGTCGGGTGAGTGTCTCAATACTGTCATATCCTTGGGAGAGCCATGCTGAAGCTTATATGGATGCAATAATTGGGCCGGCTCGTCCGAAGTGATACCACAGGCTCACAGAATACTTAACATGAAACGGTACTTGTACTGTGTGTCACTGAATGAGTGAGGATATCGGAGACCCTTAAATATGCCGCGTGAGAGACGTAAAGCCAGCAACACAACCAATGCGCAGACTGTGGGGCGGTTGTCCATGAGCGACGGTATTCTCTTACCATATAAGAGAGCCATCTGCTCCGTTGTCTGCTATACTATATAAAAAAAGAATTCCACAACAAATGTTTTGATGTCTATGTCGCTATATATATTTTTGATCTATATTTTGTAATTTATAGGATCCAAATCAATTGATTCGTGCAAGTGCCCTACGGGTGTTGTCATCAATCCGTGTTCCAATGATAGTGCCCATTGTGATGCTGGCTATCAGGGACTCTGCCAGTGATATGAGTCCTTATGTGAGAAAGACCGCGGCCCATGCTATACCTAAACTTTATAGGTAGGTGATTCACATCAGATCCAAACAATTTCCGTGTCAGAGTTGCATATTGACAACATTATATTTTCTTTTAACAATTTAATATACAAATGGTCTAATCAAATGAGAAATTTTCTTTCAGTTTAGACCCAGAGCAGAAAGAGGAGCTGGTGGGAATAATAGATAAGCTGTTATCGGATAAAGCTCCTTTGGTGGTTGGTTCTGCTGCCATGGCCTTCTCTGAAGTCTGTGCTGACAGAATGAGCCTCATACATAGGAGTTATAGGTAATTAAATGCTGATCCCATTATGGACTTGGAAAGTACATCTTTTTGGAATCACATTCAGCTTACAAAAAACTTTAGAAAGTTCAGTTTTTATTTTTGCTTTTAGGCTACATGGAACACCAGTGTGAAACAATAATTTTTTTATGGTATAGTGGACAACAGAGCACGTGGGTCTCCTTTATGATAGAAGAACACCCGCCGCCAATAAAAAAATTATTGGTAACTGTTACTTGTATATTTCAGAAAACTTTGTGCGTTAGTCGCGGATGTAGATGAATGGGGCCAGTTGGCTCTGCTGAATGTACTCACTGTGTATGCAAAGACATGTTTCCCGGATCCCAACCATGATGTGAGTATGTGTCCACTTTTAAATAATCTACAAAAAACATATAACTAATAGTTCTATGTTTTTTGTAGTTTATTAAATAGTTGCGTTGCCGGCGTCTTATGCTTAAGCTAAATTTTTTAATGGCTTCCTATATACTCATTCAACGAAACGCAGTATACGTTTCACGCTGAGTATTCTGTGATCCCATGGTATCACTTCGGACGTGCAGGTCCAATTAGTGCGTAAACATAAGCTTCATCGCTCTCCCACGAGTGAATCGTATTTGTTTAAAATTGCTTCTGCAGGCAGCTCGTTCCATTAAGTTTAGTTTGATTAAAATGCCTTTCAGATTTATTCAAGCGACAGTGAGGAGAAGCCCTTCTACGAGTCCGATAGCGACGCGAGCGAGAAGCGAACGGTGTCTCCCACGGTGGACCCTGACCTTCGCCTGCTGCTGCGAGCTGCAAAGCCTCTGCTACAGAGCAGGAACGCGGGCGTCGTGATGGCAGTCGCGCAGCTTTTCTATCACTGCGGACCTGGTACTTCCTATATTAAGTCAAAACACAAATATTTTTCATTGAACTTAAAAAAATAATAATTAGTCACTTTGCAAAATGGTGTTTTGCTGTTAGAATAGAAGTAACATGAAAACTTAGCATTTGACCCTGTCAAACTTTATTTTGCTATAAAAATGATTACATATATCGGCCCGACCAGTAATAAATGTATTCGCTCTATGACTCGTTATGGAACAAGTAATAACAACGAGTCACGCGCACCTGCTGTGAAACCAGTAAAACGATGACTAAATAGTAGACTGAGGAGCAGTTGAAGTTTTCTTTCAATGATGAATCACCATCAAGAAAACAATAAACCTGTCTCAGCTATGACGTCATACCCATCCAAAACACTTCTGAGGCCTCGGCGCCGTTATATATGAATATAAAGAAGCCTTGGCTTCTTCGGAGGGTGCGAGTATATATAGTGCAGTATGTGTTAGTGTCTGGTTAGAGTAACCTTCGGTTAGGAATCAGATGGTAGGGACCGCCTTAATAACCGCCTCCGCCGGAAACGAAGGCGAGGACCGATATATGTCGCAAAACCCACCCCGGTGAGCTTCCGACCAGCTGCATAGGCGGCCAATGTTCCTGCGACGGCCGGAGCCAAGGTTCGTGTCTCGCAGAACACGTCCTTTTGCTAGTCGCGGCACAAAACCAATTCTCGGCGAGCTTGAAAAGTCCGCGAGAAGCTGTGGTGGCCTATGCCAATAGTGTTTGTCATTTTTAAAAAACAAGCCTGTTGTATTTTGTTTTGTAATATTCTGTTTTGTTTATTTATTTTCTGTATTCAGAAGTTGAAACTTGTAAGTGGCTTGCCGATGTATAATTTGTTTCTTGTTTCATATTAATTAGATTAGCTGTTAGTTTTTCATGTTAAAATTTGAAAAAAAAGTAAAAAAAAAATTAATTATATCGTCTTTAAAAATGGAAATCGATGGAGGAGGTCACAGCTGAAGATTGTATGCGTTTGTAATACTGAATATTAAATAAATAAATAAAATTAGATCTGTACAATTTTTTTAATAAAAATAAATAAATTTGTAAAAATATAGGGATATGAAAAATAGATGTTGGCTGATTTTAGGCACAACTAATACGACTCTTTCCCATTTTTTCTATGTTGGGTTTTGCTGCTGAAATACTTAATGAATGTGCAATAATGTGTTCCAGTGCAAGAACTCCCTGCCGTGGCAAAGGCGATGGTCCGCTTGCTTCGAGTTCACGTTGAGGTGCAGAGCGTGGTTCTCAACTCGATAGCGGCACTCACTGTCTCTAAACGGGTATGTCATAGCAGATATCAATGGACGACTATGATATTGTTTTTTATGGAAACCTCCGATCATGGACACCTCACAAGGTTGCGGGTGCGTTGCTGGCCTCTTAAGGGAGCCTCCTACTCATTTGCTATCGTGTCTATATTAGAGAGATTCACCCAGAAAAACAGATATTACATGGTCACCCAGAGAACAGAGACACTTAATGACTGGTAGGAGTGACATAGTGTATAAAAGCTACTTCACACCACCATTCGGCCTCGCCAACGGTAAAAAAAATATATTTAATTTTATTTCCTATCCTATAATAATAATATAACTACTACTCACCTCTATATATTCACCTCGGTGAGTAACCGATCGGCCGCCATTGCGACTGAAACCCTCACGATGGTTCAAGCCGAGGTTCGTGTCTCACAGGAGACGCCCTTGCTCTATTCGTGTAAATCTCCCGGCCAGCTGTCCCGCTCCTCACCGAATCCGCGTTAATCTATCACTAAAAGCATCTGCGGTCTATTCAACTGTTGTTAATTAATGAGGGATGTATAAAAATGAGTGTGATGTATATTCCCCGTGGGACTTCCATGCTGAAGCATATGCTGACGTACTAATTGGGCCGGCTGGTCCTAAGTGATAGCAAGGGCCTACCGCTACTCATCGTGAAACGGTACTTGTTATTTGTTTCGCAGAGTGAGGATATCGGAGGCCCTTAAAAATGCCGCTTAAGTGGTAAAAATCCGGCAACACAACCAAAGCACGGACTGTGACGCGGTTGGTAATGGGCGGCGGTGTTCTCTTACCGTATAAGTGACCCACCTGCTCCGTTGTCCGCAATACTATAAAAAAATGAATTTGCACCTGTTTCAGAGTTTATTCGAGCCGTTCCTAAAGTCGTTCTTCGTCCGAAACTCGGACCCGACGCACATAAAACTGCTGAAGCTGGAGATCCTGACGAACCTGGCGACGGAGGCCAGCGCGCCCGTCGTGCTTCGGGAGTACCAGACGTACGTCACGTCCAGTGACAAGGCGTTCGTGGCAGCGACCATCCAGGCGATAGGAAGGCTGGCGGTCGCCATCCAGTCGGAGACAGAGACCTGCCTCAACGGCCTGCTGCACCTGCTCAGCAGTAAGGACGGTAAGTACAGCTGTTTGGTATTAAACCTGTTGCTTATGATGATGATATAGCTGAGAACGGAGCAGGTGGCTCTTTTTGTGATACAATACAATACATTTTTTCATAACAAAACAGTTTTCACTATTTAAATATTGATTTTACGTGATGAATCGTTGATTTTACGATAAGGAATAACTTTGTTTGCTAATCAACTTGTTATTCATAATTTAATTTAATGCGAATTTACACACAGATTTTTAATCGTGATGTAAGATGTTGTGACGCGTTGCAGAGTGGGTGGTGTGCGAGGCGGTGGTGGTGGTAAAGAGAGTGGTGGGTGGTGGGGCCAGCTCGGCCAGGGCGGCTGTCTCCAGGGCTGCCAAACTGCTGCGCTCCGATAGGTGAGATTCTTTTACGTGTCCGACCGAACTTTCAGTTTCCGCCTAAAATCGAGTTTCGGTCGCAAATTTCGGCCAAAATGAGGAACTTATGCCGAAACCGAAAATGATTTCGGAAGTTGACGTGCACGCTTGCCTTACTTCTTTACTCGCGGCAACGCATCTTGTACTTGAAACGGTCTCTACTGTGTTTCGCTGAGCTATCGGATACCCTTAAATATGTCGCTTAAGTGGCTCTAAAAGCCGGCAAAACTACCAATGCACGTAGTGTACCTCGTTTGCTGATGGGCGGTGATGATATAAAAGATTTGTATGTATTACATTCTGTAACAGATAGTGCTTACAGAACTGAGCCAAGTTACTAGAGAATACAGCTAAGAATTTAAAATGAGAGGTAGTTTAAATCTCATCACAATAGCTTAGAACCAATTGATAGCCTCCTGAGAGGAAAATAACATAAACTTAGATGGTAGGGACTGGGATACCAACCGAACACACAGCCGGACACGGAGGCGAGTACCTAGTAATGTCGCTAGACTGACTCCGGTCAGCTTTCGGCCTTCCGCTAATCACGGTAGAACGTAATCAAAAACATAGGCAAGCAACACCATTTATAAGTATGGTTTTTAACATAATTAATATTTATTGAAAGACTGGCGGGCAACGCCCGAGCTGCCGCAGTGTGGCTGGTGGCAGAGCACGGGGCTAAGCACCCGAGGGCAGCGGCCATCTTGGCGCATATGCTCTCCAACTTTGCTGAACAGGTAAGTTTATTAACAAAAATTTTTAAAACAATATTTAGGATACCCATTGTCGTTTTAATTCAATTACTTAATTAAAATGGTATATAGAGATATTGATATATACAGCCGGCAACACAACTACTACGCGAACTGGCGCGGTTGTCCATGGGCGGTGGTGTTATTTTACCATATACGACACCCACCTGCGCCGTTGGCCGATATATCATAAAAAAATATTTATATTTTATATCGGTATTTCTTATAATTGTCTATTTTTGTTAAATGTTTACTTATTACAAAGATTATTCACGGTCAAGAAAGGAAACATCATTAAGTAATCGAATGTTGATTTCAAAATATCGATATTAAACTTTTATTAAATTAGTTTATCCTATCAATAACTTTCATAATCAATTGTTTTATCTTTATCAAAAAATTTTATGTGTGTAACTTTTGAAATCAGTGTACCATACTAAAAATCAAAGACTATACTTAAAAAATCTAATTTTATTAATTAAAGAAAATTTATCTCTCTACATTCTTACAAAAGCCATCGAAGGCTTGATTCAAAGCTAAAGTAAAGTAGTCTTAAATGAATGGATTATCGTTTCAGGATGAACTAGTAAAACTCCAATTGCTCTCTCTCGCCGTTAAGTTGTCGATTACTCAACCAGACACGCTGCCCATGTGCAAGTATGTGTTGCATCTCGCTCGCTACGATGCCAGTTACGACGTGCGAGACAGAGCTAGAATGCTGCGCAAATTCATTGAACCGCAGAACGAGTCGCTGTTGGCGAAGTACGCGGCCAATATCTTTTGTCCAGACAAACCTAAACCGACCATTCAGAGCAGTTTTAAGGGTGAGTTCAAAATATGGAAAGCTTTATTATTGTTATTTAATACTTTATTGAAGAAAGTATTTTAAGCTAGCAACATAAATAAACCAACTATAAAAATAAATGGAACCCTATGAGACGATACCAATGAAAAATGATACTCTATCTTGTTGGTTCTTCTCGTAGAGGTATATCTTCCGAACCAATGGTAGCTGAACTATTGTAAATTGACTTGAAAATGAGCCCCTTATGAGGCCCATTTGAATGTTTTTGACTATCCTCGGCGAGCCTACTGCTCGCCCCAAAAGTCCGCGAGAAGCTGTAGAGGCCTTATGCCGACAGCGTTAGTCAATTCAAAAAAAAATTTTTTTTTGACTTTCAAAATCAAAATCAAAAAAAGTAATTTATTTCGTGTATAAGCAATTATTTAAAAAATATCAGTTTAAAATTTAAAATGAACAAATTGGGCCGACTCGTCCGAAGTGATACTACGAGCTCACAGAATACTCAGCGTGAAATAGTAGAGATTAATTAAATTAAAATTAAAAATTGAACATGGATGCAGTTAATGATGGCGAGGATCCGAGATATATGTGCGGTCGTCAAAGATATTATGATTCAATTCTTATGCTAGAGCTTTAATACGTATCAAAGTTATCAGGAAAACAATTAAATGTCTTAATACTAAAAAATTAGAGTCAATACATAAAAGGCTTCAATTAGCATTTATAAGCCCATGAATTGGCGTTCTCATATATTGAACACTCGCCGACCTACCATTTGGAAAACATGTGTATTGGCACTTCCTAAAGCGAGTTATTGTCATCTACTTTGTGTTAATTTTACCAGTAATTGGCCATTTCAGATCGCGACCAGTACACGCTGGGTTCGCTGTCGCAATACATCGGAATAGCTGCCGGCGGGTACACGCCATTGCCGAGTGCACCCGCTCATGCGCTGGCAACGGAACTACGCGAACCATCCGTCGATGTTCAGCCTATTTCCACAGTTAAGGTAAAGGGCGTGTTATAAATTTGTGTTAAAACGGGAGAGCCATGCTGAAGCATATGCTGTCGCACAAATTTGGCTCGTTCGAAGTGATACCACGGACTCACAGAATACTCAGCGTGAAACGGTACGTGTACTGTGTTTCGCCGAGTGAGTGAGGATATCAGAGGCCCTTAAAAGTGCCGCTTAGCGGCGTAAAAAGCCGGCAACACAACCAATGCTCGGAATGTGGCTCGGTTTTCTATGGGCGGCAGAGTTCTCTTACCATATAGGAGACCAACCGGCTCCGTCGTCGCACTTTTAAGGGCCTCTGATATCCTCACTCGATCGGCGAAACACAGTAGAGGCACTGTTTCAAGTACAACTACTATTTTACGCTGAGTATAATTATGAATTTTTTAAGTGTTAAATTTTAATGAAATGAAATCAATTATTTTTATTCAACATAACGTCAAAACGAGTCTACCACCGTTTCCAAGCTATGCCCATTGAGAGGAACCGGCAAAAGGAACTCAGTTGATGTAATTTTTTGCTTCCGTGAGCTAAGAGTACTTAAAATATAAAAAAAAATATAACAAAAAAAGTCTCTGAATGCCTGATATGAACATTATTTATTCCCAAGGCGTGACATCATTTACAAAATCTTTAATACAGTATGCTTTATCACACAAACGTCCCTTATTAGATTTTTTAAAAATTCATTTACAGAAAGATTTTGAACGTTTTCTGGGATCCAATTGTAAAAGCGTGTCTTTACCTTAAATTTTTAGATCTAATAACGAGATTTGTAATTATCATGTCAGGCTAATGTCTAAAGATGTATTTTCTTGTATATAGAAGATCAACAAGACGTTTTACTCGGAGCCAGAAGGCGAGTCCGCTTCGGGGTCTACCTCTTCTGCCTCCGATTCCTCATCTGGCTCTGAGGAGTCCTCTGATGAGTAAGTAAATGTTCATTCTATTTTAGAACCTCATGGTGGGTTGGTTCTAAGGTACCGTGACGTCATGGGTACCAGGTTCGCTCGCACCCCGGTTAGAAATGTCAAACTAGTGCATGTGCTAACCCTCTAACTGTCCCAACTCGCCCAGAGTGATACCTTGGAGCACTGAGAATACTGTTGTGAAGTAGTATTTGTTCTGTGTTTCGCTGAATGACTTGATGCTAACGGACCTGGTAACACAATCAATTATGGCGCGTATTATGGTCCGGTTGTATAAGGGCAGCGATGATCTCCATCAGATGATGACCATCAGGGAACGCACCTGTATTGTTGTCCGCTACTTAATATTACTTGGCTAATATGTAGTAAATTTTTGTTATTTGTCATTTGAGAGTTAGGTAAAATATGGATTTTTGTTAATCTTCAGTAAATTAATTTTCAGGGACGAAGAGAATTCCAACGACGCTGAGAAACCAGTGAAAACTAACAATTATAAGTTTATTTTTTCAATTTGAATATTTAAAAAATACCAAAGTTTATTACAAAGCGAATCAGTAGTTAGTGAATGGGAAATAAATGAAGATCTTCTACATATGAAAAGTATTAAATATATCGGCGCGATCAGTAATGATGCGTCACGCACACCTTCAACGTCGGCGTGTGCAGGGAAATATCGGGCCGCCACCGACGACGCCCACTGTGAAAATGCTATGTACACCTGACGTCGGAGGCGCTATCCTCCGACAAATATATAACAGTATAATTATTTATACTATTTTTTTCTAGATCTCATTCTGAGTCATCGAACAGTGAATCTGACACCAAATCATCGAGTTCTGACAGTGGAAGTGAAAATGACGACTCCAGTGATGGCGAGGCGCAGAAAAGCGATTCTAAAGTGATGATACTTTTTATTTATACTAGATTTTTGAAGTTCAAATGTAGTTTAATAAGATCTGTCCTATCTGGAGTGAATTTCACTAAAATTTGATCAGTGGTTAGATAATAAGGATGGCATTAATCTGATTTTGGTATAAAAAATTTAACCAAATTGAGAACCTTAAAATAATTGACGTTCATAAGCGATTTTTTATTTATTTGTATACTAATAAATATATATTTTATTTAATATTAGTTCAAACTGTAAAACAAAGTAGTCTTAAAGGTTATGAATTATGTATGTAATTGTTTTATATACATTATTTACTCTATAGCGGATAACGGAGTAGGTGGGACTCCTATATGGAAAGAGAACACCGCCGCCTATGCACAACCCCACAGTCCGCGAATTGGTTGTGTTGCCGGCTCAAATATCCTCATAAATTATGCTTAGCAAAGAAACCCAAAAGGAGGTTATCACTATATATTTTTTCAAAATTTGTGTTAGCGCCATCTCTTGACAATAAACGCAACATTCCAAGTTAATTATATTTGTATATAATTATTGATTACCAGCTGACCACGATGAACAGTGTCTTGGATAAATTCAACACTAATATCGTTATTAAAATATGGGATTTAGGGTTGTATATATTTTTCAATACTGAATCATAAAGAAAACTTTATAAAAAATAAAAAAAATATTCCTAGTGTACCGTAACATTTGCCACCAACCACCTTGATGTACTTACAAAATTTTATAAATTTTGGTCTATTAGTTTCTGAGAAGTTTGGCACCAGATACACCGTGACACGAGAATTTTATATATAAAAGAATTTTTATACTTTCATAACTTATCGTCTCTTATCTAGAAATTAAGTTTTAAAGTGTTGTATGAATTGTATTTCCAGCCTCCGGAAGCTGCAAAAGCAGAGACAGTGAAGCATAATGAGAAATCGAACCTGGAACTCCTGCTTGAATTGGATGAAGTAGCCAGCACTCTGCCAACCATGACTCCGACTTGTGGAGGGTTCCTCTCTCCTCCCACAGTACCACCTTCGGGTATTACTGAAGGTATACCTCATCATGTTGTTTTTTAAAAGGAAAAATCTTAGAGTTTTTCAATTATATTTCTTTATGGTATAGCAGAAAATGGAGCAAATGGGTCTCCTATATGATATGAGAACGCTGACGCCCAGCACCAACCGCGCACCGGTTGTGTTGCCGCTCTTTTACACCATTTAAGCGGCATTTTTAAGGGCCTCCGATATCCTCACTCATTCAGCGTAACACAATAGAAGCACTGTTTCAAGTATAACTACCATTCACGCTGAGTATTCTATGAGCCCGTGGATACCATGGATATCACTTGGGACTTTTTTTATTAGGGACTATCTTACGACTAATAGAGGGTTGAGATTTTGAATAAAAGAGTTTTTGCTATTTGAAGGGAAGAAGCCAGCCAAAAGTTGTTCATCGGCGGATGTGTTTTTTTACAATGTAGAAGAACCAGCTGCTTTGTTTTCTGCTGTAAAAAAGATCTTTTACACGAATTAGTCGCGAAGAGCCTTTTAAAAAGTACAATATCATCAATTTCTCTTTACAATTTTTTTTTTACTTTTACATCTATGGATACTAGGCTTCTAGTATTTATTATATCTAAAGTAATATGGTGGTAATTTTACTCTTGGCTCAACAAAATAGAGCAGTTATCCATGGGCGGTGGTGTTCTCTTACCGTATAGGAGATCCACCTGCTCCGGTTTCATCTATACCATGATTCAACTTACAAGGTTTTATTTTATATGGAATATTTTATGAATTCCAGAGGACGTGATTACGCCAGTCGGAGCCAGCATAGTGCCCACGCGATGCACCGAGCTGATATCGCGTGTCATGTCCGGCGGGCTGTCGGTATCAGCGCGGTGGACTCGCGCGCCACACCTCTTCTCCAGCAAGATGTGCGCTATCCAGCTGACAGTCACCAACCACACGTCGGATGACGTCACCGATGTTCGGATCACCAAGCGGGTGCGTGTTACTTTTTTTTTAGTTTAAAGCAAATATTTTTTAGTATATACAATATACAGAAATCATATAAAGAATTCTTTAATTGATCTGAAAGAACTTATATTGTTGTTTCTTGTTAGCAAAGAAACAAAGTGTGTTTTAATATGAAATAATATTAGTGTCTTGTATATCATTAACGGATTAAAAAAAAGATTCATATTTTTTTCTGTATTTCAAGGCCTTGAGTGGCCGAGCGAGTGTCTTGGCATTATGTTATGCATGGGAGAGCCACGTTGAAAGATACGCTGACGCATCAATTGGGCTGACCGTAGTTCATCTGAAGTGATATCGTGTACTTACAGAATAATCAAATTGCTATTACCGTGTTCATAGAACCGCTGGCAAACGAACATAGGAAAAGCGGTCCTCTGACCATGGACAAGCCCACACCTTTTACACCGCGGTTGCTTTGTCCGTGGACGGCGATCTCTGACCATAGAAAAGGCTCGCCTGTTCCGATACCCATTACACTATCAAAAAAATATATAATTTTACCAATGGATATACTAATCCCTTCTTTAATTATAAACTTAGCTAAATTGAGCTCTTTCCGTATGTGTTTTGTGCTGTTTTGCCATAACAAAGGAACGCCATCGAGAAAGAGCCAAAATGTTTGTTAAGTAGCGATTATAAATTTTCAGATGGTATTGGGAGCCCGCAATATCCACGACTTCTCCCCGATCTCAGTGCTGGGCCCCGGCGCCTCCACTGCCGCTCTGTTGGGTGTTGATTTTGCCGATTCCATCCAACCAGTTGAATTCACAATTGCCAGCTCTCTGGGTAAATATTATACACTATTTAATTTGATAGCCTCGTAGCTAAGTGGTTTATAAGTCTATCTAGAAGCGAGAGGTATCGTATATGAATCCCGGTCCGGACAATTATAATTTAATTTATAATTTTTTCGGTCTCTGTAAGGGCATGAAAGTGGCCGAGCAAGTGTCTTAATATTGTCCCACCGTGAATACTCATCGTGAAATATTAGTTGTAGTTGAAACGGTGCGTGCCTCTACTGTGTTTCGCTGAATGAGTGAGGATATCGGAGGCCCTTAAAAATGCTGCGTAAGAGACGTAAAAAGCCGGCAACACAACCAACCATAAATACAGTCTAAAGCTAGGTTGTCCATGGGTGACGGTGTACCCTTACCATATAGGAAACCCACCTGCTCTGTTGTCCGCTATATACTATAAGAAAAAATAAATAAATATATATTTTAAAAAATTGTGTTACAGGCGAGATGAATGTAGTGATCACCCCGCAAGTGGGCGAGCTGATACGAGCCGTGAGCATGTCGGAGGGCAGGTGGGCGCAGGAGCAACGGAGGCTCAGGGGAATGACGGAGGTGATCTTCTTTTTCCTTCCCTTCCGACGTGAAAGTCGTACAGTGTTCACGATTCGATCCCTGGCCTGTGAAAGGTAGAATGTGATGCTGTCCTAACATTCAAGCTAAGCGGTCTGTTATCGGACCACGTGGCTTTCTGCCCTCGACCACTATCACTTTGTCCATTCACCCGGCGGAGAGACATACTGAAGTATTATTTAACGCACAAATTGGCCGGCACATCCGACTCCGGGACACAGAATACTTAGCGTGAAACGGTACTTGTACTATGTTTTGCAGAGTGAAGATATCGGACGCCCTTAAAAGTGCCGCTTAAGCGGCGCAAAAAGCCGGCAACGCAGCTAAATGTGTTTCTTTCCTTTCAGTGTGATAAAAAGGCGGCAAAGTTCGAAAACGATTTAATAATGTGCACCAAGGTTTTTGAGACCGCAAACGTCGGCGCTGTGGAATCTCCGACCGATTTTCTCAAGTTAGTATTAGTTCATATTAAATTATGTGTACTTTACTTTTTCTCTTATTTCTCTTTAGAGTGCTACTTTCACTTATTTTATGTTTTTTATATATTCTGATTAACAATAAATCTGTTTAAATTTAATGGCAGACATCCAAATTTTATTTCACTAAATCATTCCATGTTATCGTTGAAATTCGTCGTCGATGGCTACTCAATTTTATACATAGACATTTCAGCTTATGCCGCTTAAGCGGTGTAAAAAGCCGAAAACACAACCAAAGCACGATTGTCCATGGGCGGTGATTTTCTCTTACCACACAGGAAACCCAATTGCTCCGTTGTCCGTACTACTATAACAAAGCTTGGATAAGAGCCACTATCACTTGACTGTCATAAAAATCATGTACCAGCACAAATTTCTTGTTCGTTTAGTTTAGATTAATAGAATATCATTTTTATGATATTCGCGGACAGCGGAATATGTGGGTTTCCTGTATGATAAGAGAACACCGCTCTTGGTCAACCGCGCTTTATTTATGTTGTCGGCTTTTAACGCCGCTAAAGCGGAATAATTATTTTTTGTTTACATTTTTCTAGACATTCAAGTCATCGAGATAACGCTGTGATTGTCCATTTTATTGAAATTGCAGATTCGCCGGTCGCCTGATGTCGTCGCAGGACCTGGTGCTGCTATCAGTGCGCATTGAGAGTGACCACTCGATGGTGACGGTCAATTGCCCGAACATGGCGATCGCCTCCATGCTAGCCAACGAGGTCGCCAGCGCGTTTAGTCAATGCTATTAGGCGGCACAGCGGCTCGGCGTGGTCATTCACCGAAGCTATACAAAAGGACTCGTAGCAATACTTTAGTTTTATTCTGGAAATTATAAAATCGAGATCACTTCTGTATGAAATGTTCTTTTTTCGTTTGAACTAAAACCTGGGACCAACAAAGGTAAACCAACAGTGGTGAGGTGTCCTAAAAATGTTTGAGGCGGCATATATGTCATCGTTAACAATCAGATCTTTTAGTGTTCTGTCTCGTTTTAGCTGCGATAGTGGCAGAATATGTAAGACATTGTTTAAAGCAGTAATTCCCAGAGGTTCACGGGAGACTCGACGTGGTCTATGTTCACATAAACTGAAAATTATTTTTGTTTTGACAGTGAAGAACTGAAACGTTGGCTTGACTTATATCATCAAATAATTAACCATAACAAGCAATCAATTCTTACCTTCACTTTTGAAAACTGTTAGTTCGTCATTGACTCTTCAATCTCTTTCGAGATTTAGAAATTTAATATAATGTAGCTGTAGGGGGTCCACCGGATCTAGCAAAATTTTGAAAGGGGTCTAATGAAACAACAGAGCTTGGGAATGACTGGTTTAATGTTATGTTACTATAAGTAAAGACTTAGGTGGCGAAATGAGACGATAAAAAGTTGATAGAAGCTTTTAAGAATCTATTATAGATGTAATGTACATTTCATTGTTTAAGAAATAAGAGTAAATTTATTGAGAAAACATCAAGGAGTGAATTAAAAACGATTTTTATATAATATTGTACCTATATGTAAGATACCATACTTTTTATAGATCAAAATATATATTTTGAAATAATTTAGATTATCTTGAGATAAAAAAACTTTTAGATTTAACATTATTGAGATTCTTTAAATAAACATATTTTGTCCTTGATACCTCTGTTAGCCAACTTAATCGAGAATTATTAATATATAAATATTAAAATTATTAATGCTCCATATAATCTGGGCAAAAGTTCATATGTTCTTAAAAAGATCAATACATTTCATATAATGGCTATAATATATCTTTTAAACCCTAAATTATTATTTTTGTTACCTTCTGGTATACCTTATTAGGCAATTTTTGCGAAATTCATTCTATTATTTAAAAAATCCACAACATAAAGTGTATAGTAAATAGTTAGGAACAATATTCAGCATTTCTTACATTTTACATTTGATTTCAATACCTTTAAAGTTCTTTGAACACATCAAAAAAGTCTAACATACAATTTTACAATGTTTTAGCATTAAATCATTAGTAGTTTCTTATTTTTAATGATTTTTTTTGTTCTTAAAAAACATTAAATTCAGCGTGAAACGGTAGTTGTACTTGAATCGGTGCTTCTAATTTGTTTCGCTGAGTGAGTGAGGTTACGGGGGCTCTTGAAAATGCCGCTTAGGTGGTGGAAACAAAACCAATGCGGGGGCGTCCATGGGAGGCGGTGTTCTCTTACCATATATTGAGACTCAAGTGCTCAAAAAATGTTTTTAAAATATTTTAATTAATTTTAAGATCTGAACAAACAATTAAACGAGTTAGTAGACTTATTTTGTTGCTTAGACTTCTTTGATGCGTGTATGATTCTGCTCTTGGAAGACGTATAGTATACAACCATAATTTCAGTGCTGCGGGTAATGTCCCCAGCCATGATTCATGCTCATTCCGCTTGGGTAAATGTTGTGCATCATGGGTCTCTGCTGTTTGCTGGGGTCATCTTGTGTAACCTGTGGGGCTATCTGAGCCACCTCGGGCGCCTCAGGTTCTTTCCTCACCCGTTTCTTTGGGGGAATGCATTCGATGGCAGGACGTTCGTTCCACAAACGCTCAATCAATGCGTTACGTACTTCTACACCTGAATATTTATGAGTTCTAATTATCCACACAAATGTTTATAGCTGGTATTTCAACTATTTATGAATTTGATTAAAAACAAATATTGCTTTATCAGCTAAGACAATTAGGTTTAATAATAAGAATTTTAAGAATACAATTTCAGGATTTAGCTTTTATTTATTCATTAACTCCTGCAATATTCAAAGATTTATTAGTAATAACGTATGATTGAATCGCAACTCTGCTCTTTCTAATATTAATAAAATAATTAAGAATATTAGAAAATAAGTTCTTATAATATTTCCTGTATTACTTAAATGAGTTAATAGTAAGTGTCCAGCAATTATTTGAGCATGTAAACAAATTGCTACCACGGGCTCAAACATTACCAGCTTAAAATAAGATCTATTCTGTATATGTCTGGAATATCATACAAAAATTATCATTTTTTTGTTGGTTTTAGTACTAGTTGTGTTAATATGTGTGAAAATGTATCGATGCAGTTAGTTGCCATTTCTTCTGCACTAGCGCCTTGGAAACGGCGAAAACTTAGTCATAAATTATTATTTTTTTGACGTTAGCAGTGTTGTAATTGCCTAGTGTAACACGAAAAGTAAAAGTATCAAGTGATTGTTAAATCCGACGATAAATAAATAATTTTTGATTTTATTTTGATTTTATTTTCGGGGGTACTTTCAAAGAACGAATTTACAAACTTAATCATAAATTCTATTCAGTCCGAGTGTAGAACCCAGTACCCATGACGTCACGGTAACTAATCGCCCGGCAACAACGCTCTTAATATATGTCATTTATATCATCTCTTTGAACTTAGGTATTTCAAAGAGTTTAAGTAAGTGTTTTAATTTTATTTTCTTTTATAATTCGCTTCTCGCTGTAGGCTCACCGAGCTTTAAATCCCAGCAGAGTATAGTTTGTATGGAAAAATTGTCGTTTCTAATATTTTTTGACGTCAACAACTGTTCTAAATAGGTCACGACAATTATCAAGTGATTGTGAAATCCTATTAGAATTAAATGATTTATTTATAGGAACCTGGTTACCTGCTGGTTCCTCAAACCGCTTCTTTGAAAGGGTGCCATTTGCGACTTTCTGTTTCACACTTTCCAATCTCTCTTCGGCCTGGGTCATCGGTGGTGCTGACAATCCTCGCTTATTACAGATATTATGCAAAATACAGCAAGCCACAGTTATCATAGAGACCATAGATGGTTCAAAGTTCCTATTACAAGAGGCCTGTAGACATTTCCATCGGGATTTCAATTGTTTTATAGTATCCAGTACTGCATTATGAATGTTTGTGTGAAGATTTGTATAGTGCTTCTCTGGTGATACTGGACTTTTCTTTGTTATTTTAGGAATGGGAGTCATTATGTATGGCTTTTGTGTGTAGTGTGGACCGCCTGAAAAACCAAATAATGTTTCATTACTTATAAATCACATCTAAGAAAATATACCATCTCTATTTCGCTACAATAGTGTATGTTATAGAGCAATGTAAGTATTGTTTCAAATTAATTAATAAAAACAGGTATATTATCTGTTAAAATCAATAATTACTTTCTTGAACTTATTTGAAATTTAAAAACATTTCCAACTTATTAGATTAAAATTGGGAAAAAACAGAAATCAATTTAAATTCATTGACATAAAAGACTCACCAATAAGCCAACATGTATCATGAGCTGAATTGAGACTCTCCAAGTCATTTCTCACAGCATGTTTTAGCAATATAGCTTCATGTGATAATGACCCACCTGGAGAAGCATCCACACTGATGACGTTTTGATCACTGTCACAAATCTGCAATTTTTACAAGAGTAATCTATATTTCTAAACTATTAAATAATACATGGAAAGTTAATATAAGTAATACTTATAAGTTTAATTAAATTATTTGCATTTTTTAATATAGTATAGTGGACAATGAAGCAGGTGGGTCTCCTATATGGTAAGAGAATACCGCCGCTCTCAGACAACCGCGCCACAGTCCGCGAATTGTTTGTTTTGCCAGGTTTTTATGCCATTTAAGCGGCAAATTTAAGGGCCTCCGATATCCTCACTCACTCTGCGAAGCACAGTCCATGTATCATTTCACGCTGAGTATTCTGTGAGCCTGTGGTATCACTTCAGATGAGCCGGCCTAATTAGTGTGTCGGCATTGACATTAATTACTAAGTGGTAATTTATTATCCTATTGAATAAAGAAATCAGCTAGTTATATATAAAACACACTTACAACTTGTGCCTTTTTAGAATGATAGGATTTGTTAAAATGCCTCTTATGGTCATCATCAGGCTTAGCAATGGGTACATGCATGCAATCCACACACCCGACTACATTTGGTACTCTGTATTTCATATAGAACCTTTAATTTGAATAAACAAAACAAACAAAATTAAAAACCTAAAATTCTGTCCTACGAAGTAATATTTGAGTTTAAAATATCTCAAGCCTATAAGATAGAAGTTTTTAACCTGTTTTTGATAAGATCTCTTTCATTCCTTAAATGAGGAAAGTGAATGTATTTCTTAACAATCGAATGATGATTCATTGCTTCTGTTACTTGATTCACTGCAGTCATGTAAAAGTAAGGGGTAACATTAGGATCCGATTTACCAGTTATTGACTTTTGATATTTTCCCGTTGCATAAAAGGAGAGTGTAGCCAATACCTGTAACATGTACTTTAGGAATCAATAGCCCTATATTTCATAAAATTTTGAGCCAAATATCATTCTCTGTGCTCATTTGTGTAAACTCAAGGCTGGACTTAGTTTTAATTGCTATCTAAAAGTCTCCACAAACATTTAATACTTATTTTATACTTCCTGTATGTATCAATAATTATCTGCTCATTAACTACCTTTTATTATTACTATACTAAAATGTCTTATTTAAAAAATAAATAAAATGGATGCACTCCATACTACCTTAGTTTCAATCGGCATATCTAGTATCTTCGCAGAGTCAGGCATTACAGCTTTTATTTCTTCGCAAAGACTTCGCGCTAAATCTTTCGGAAGTTGAAAGGTCTCTAAAAAGGCGGCATCATTCATATCAAAAGCATCCTCTTCCTCGGTGGGCTTTTGTAATATTCTCTCCGGACTTTTTGCTCTCTCCAAACTACGATGCTCATGTTGCTTTTGAGTTTGTTCAGGATCCCACTTAAGTAATGCGAAGAATTCTGGCTCTTCATCAACTACTGATATGTATCCATCTTCTGACGGCTTTTCAGTCATTATTATTGTTATTTTCTTCGAAAAATTACACACTTTTCAAGAATTAACAAACAAAACAAACGCAGCTATGTCTTGGCTTGGTTTTCTATGACGTCACGAGCAATGTAACCGTCAATGTAACGACGTCAATATAAACTGTCACAATGTGACACAATGGACATGAAAGTCCATGGGTGAAAAATCCCGCGTGATTCAAACTTGAAAACTATATATTCACTTGCGCTAGAATTATTTGACTAGGATTGCATTTTTATTATTTATTTACTTTATATTTTACTGATAAAATTTTTTCTGCTTTATGAAAATACAATATTTGTTCTAGAATTTCTTCAGTATTGTAAATACAGAATATAACAATAAACTTATTGAATGATATAATTACAAAAGAAATACTACTGAGTAAATAAATTTTTTCTACCACTGATAAATATGGAATTCAAGGTTAAAACGTGTTTGAATATCACAATGATAATTATTTACTTATAACTATTTTAGCAAATATTAAATGAGTACAAATTTTTAGTTGAAATATTGTGACGCCATAACATGCATTACATCGGAATTTTAATGTCTATTTCCTATACATACAAGTAGATGATTGGATTTTTTGTCTTGTCTATCTATCTTAACTATCGGAAATATTTGAACAAGATTTAAACCTGCAATATCCAGCTGAACGAGTAGATTTGTAAAAAATTAACCACAAGGATGCTTTATTATCAACATTTAGGTATCATGAAATAATGGTAATAAGGTATTAAAAAAAATGGTAGCTGAAAAATAAAAGCAGATAAAATTGTTAGTTTAAAAATTTAAATACATTGTAAAAAGTAATTTACATATGTTTTTATAATAACAATTGAGAATTTTTATTTGTCTTAAATTACGCATTTAAAGTTTTATATTGTTTTTTACTTTTAGAATACTTGCTTTCAGAAAAAACATTGACGTCTATCATTAATTATTTTACTGCCACGACCTCATTTATTTCGGTTTTTATTTTTTTACGCCTTATTTACATTAGCTCACATGCGCTTAGTACAGGTAAAATTTAGACATTTAAAGGTTTTAAACTAAAAGATTAAATTCAAAATTACTAATAGTCATAGGATATAACAATCACTTGATAAGTGTCGTGATCAATTTACAAAAACCGTTAACGTCAAAAAAATTATTATTAAGTTTACGCCGTTTCAAAAGTGGTAGTGCAACAAAACTGCACCGCGCCATTTTCTTTAATGACGCAATGACTTAAAAACTGTTTTAAAAAGTCTAATTAGTTGGACTAGATGGTATAATTTTGAAATAAAAATAGAATCATTATTTTCAAGGTAAAAATAATAAAATTACATAAAAATAGTGTAAAAAAACTATCATATGGCGCTACAAGCAAAACGGATACCAATCAGCTGTATGCCAAATATACGAAATAGATATGAAAAATAGAAAGTTTTTATAATATGTATATAGAAAACAAAATAATAAAATTGTCATAATGGAATATAAATTACACGAAGAAATGTTTTTATTTAACTGCGTAATAAAAATGTCGTCGTTATGTTTTAAACTTATTTTTCAACACGTTTTGAAGTACATATATATCTTTAGCTTTTTATCCTCTTCAATATAAAGAGGTCTTGACGTCTACATCTTTGGGTCTGTAATACACACAAGCTCCTTAATTTTTTTTAAAGTCTTTGTGGTTCTGTGTTTTAGCATTATAGAACCTATTTACATTTCTTCTCAAGGAACACGGTGAGGTCTAGAATCTATGGATCTATAATTATTATATAAAAAGTTTTTAAATAATCTTTGGCTCCTATATCCTGTCTCAAACATAACGTTTAGTTATCACCGAAACTGATTCAGCATCCCAATCAACACATTCAAGATGACGTCTCTGTTCAGTACACAAACGGTCGTCTGAGCAGACGCACGCGTCATAAATCGCTACAAATTATAACCTTAGTGTGAACACGTAACATTTATGAGGTGAGTTCATTGTATCACTAGATTCGCAATCATTAGAATAGAAATTCATTCAATAGAATAATAAAAATACTTAATTTTTTAAATATCGTAATTATAATTATCTATTTATAACGTTAATCACTGTAGCTTTGAAATAAAACATTTCTTAATATGTATATATAAATAAAATAATTTGTTAATGAGTGACTAAAATTGTATACTCCCAGCAAATTAATGGATTTTATCTATGGCCCAGAAATAAGTTTCTGCAATGACCTCTTGACACTTTATCACCTGAGGTGATACAAAAGAAAAATCAAACACATAGAATTGATAACCTCTTTTTTAGTTTTTTGAAAGTCAGTTAAAATAATAACATATATCTATATATAAAACAATATATTCAGCTATAAAAATCTTAACATTTCCATTCGTGAAAAGAAAAACAATATTACAACAATCATTTTATTTTTTTTAATTTTATTTATATAATATATACGAGAGCTTTATAGATAATTTAAATTACAAAAGATATATTTATAGATATAGTATATTAAATACTTTGGTCTGTGTCCCCAAATTAATTGCTTAAAACGAAAAAGAAACTATTTAAATTGCAAAAGGTGTAAAACTTTTTGAATTAATATCTATCATGAATAATGGTGTCTGTAAGCCTAATGTAATAAAAAACAAATTGGATAACAAATATTATTGTATCGAATTCGTGACACGTCATTTTCAGACGTTTATCGATGAGTCATTGACCTAACTTTTCCATTGTCTGTATAAATATATTCCCGTATTAAGACCACAAAGTACAGACGCAATAATTGCAGATAATATTACTAAAAAAAGATTATCAATATGGCGTAGGCTAGTCACACATTTAGTTTTTTAAATTAAAGTCAAAGTTATAACTATAAAATAAATTTACTAGTATGTAACAAGCATGAAGATAAACGGGAAATAACACTAACTGGAAACTGAATAACTGGAAACAACGTAAGCTTGGGAATATGTGTGAAAAGTACATAAAATATTCTGTCATAATAAAACTTCCAACAATAACTAATAAAATGAATAGATGCCTTATTTATTTATTCATTGTGTATTGTTTGCTGGTGTGATTTCATTGTGTATTGTTTAATTTTACATAAAATTGGAAATTGTTAGCGTTTTACTTTAATTAACAAAAGAGGGATGTTATGTGTTTTACAGGTATATACGATGGAAGTTCTGTCTGTGCGTTGTACGCACTTAAATATATCAAAATATGAACGCACCTGCAACCAGTGTTTTGCAAGTGAACTAAATTTAGACGATTTTCTTAAATAAGTCGGTAAGATAATTATCGTGAGTCTCATGAGTTCTGGCAAATGTCTTTGAAAAATGTAAACAGACATCGCTTGCTAGACGTTGTATAGACAAATAATTGAGGGCAAAGTATACTGATATAGACCAGGTGTGGCTAAGCTTTCAGAAAGTCTGACATATATCAAAATTTGTTTAGTGGTGACCACGCTATATAACATTTTAAGCCAATTTTTCAAAATATTCGTAGACTGCGCTTTGGTAAAATCCTGGTATGATTTATTGGCGGTATTTTGCTAAATTTCGTTTTGAAAACTTAACCTAGCAGAAACATAACAATATATATTTTAAAAACGCTCAACACATTCTGTATATTGACTGAAAGTCATAAATATGAATACTTAAAGGACATACTAAAAATTTTATTTCCAAATGAAAGCAATTTTTCAATCGTTTGAACTTTCTATTGTATATAATATTGAAGACATATTTTATAATGTTTATAAACTTTAGTCGAACCTGTTACCTGTAATATAAATATGCATTTGAAGGAAACTATTTTGAAATACGCAAGGTTTGGATAAACCGACTTTGCTTCGGAGTTAAAAATAATTCGTGTCCTTGACACGTTTACAGTTCTCTTTGGTATTGGTGAATTTGGTGCGTTAGTAATTAGTATATTATAAATAATATATACATCAGTATGAACACAATTATATTTGTATATCTATAAGATAATACAACTGAGCACTTTCGTACGATGACGCAGTGTAAACTAGTTAAATGATTTACGGCTTTTCAAGAAATTAGGAAGCGAAATTTAAGAATTACCATTAAATCATTTTAAATATTATAATAAAAATATAATAGATATAAAATTTAAAAATATTCATTTGGAATTTAAGCGTTAATAACTCTGGTTTCTAATTTTTGATTTCATGCAATATTTAAGAAAAAGTATTTTTTTAAAGCTATAAAAACTTTTTTAAAACGTTAGAGCTGTTTAAGTAATTTTTTTGTTTTTTTTTATTATTGTGTACGGAAGACCTACTGTAGCATTTGATGTTTCAAATAAGTATGACTTGTTGAAAACAAGGAAAAGCTATAATAAACACGGTTACTATTTCATGCCAACATAGGAATGCAAAGAATCGCGTCATATATATATGCGTCATTATTTTTTCCACCAACCATAAGAGATGATAACCATATTAATATGATAATGTCAAACTAGAATTTAATTTAATCTATAGACTACTAAATGGTAATTTATGGCAAATGAAAGCACAAATTGAGATTTGGCGCATAATCATTTATTAAATTATATTTCATTAAACTGTATTTTAGAGGTTAAATTGCTGTAATTAACTATTAGAGAATGAGCACATTAAAAAGTAAATATAATTCAATGTAATTAATAGTTATTTTACTCCAGTAACAATCTGGAGGCTCTAAGTCAACACCTCTAAAAAGAGGTGAGTAAAATGACAAAACTTAAAGATTAAAGCCTACACTTTGGTGAGCAGATCTGTTTGATGCGCCTGTTGTTTGTTTGACCTAATTCGTGGCATTTCTGTTTGTTTGGCAGATGACGTGATAGATAAAATTACGATTGACTTTCATATGTAATTAAATAAAACCAGCGTCTTTTAAGGTGTTCGTTTACCATAAGGAGAGCAAGATCACAGCTGATTTGGATGTTGCAACCGGCAGGTGGGAATCTTGCCAAGTATCGAGCGTATACATAATCACTACCATATAATATTTAATACATTATAAAATAAATGATATATATATATATATATATATATAATATTTGGTGTATGTTGGTGATGCTGTAAGCTTAGTTAACTAAATGTTAGGTAGTTAATTTTAAATGTGGTGTTTCTCCAAGAAACTCCAAGAAGCCAAGAAACCCAGTCGGGTTCTTACTGACCACGTTCATATTTACATTTTGAATTGTAAAACTTTTTAAAGCGTTTTGAGAGCTTTGTAGGTAAGGGGTTTTATAAGTTTACGAAGAATCGAGAGGTATCGATCGGGATCTAATCCCAGTTCGAATAAAACTAATTATTATTTTTTCGGTTTTGGAAGGCTCAACAATGTCGCACCCATTCTAAAGCCACGCTGACGCAGTAATTGGGCCGCCTCGTCCGAATTGATATCACTTGGTACTTGTACTGTATTTCGGTCAAAGAGTGAGATTATCGAAGACCTACACAACCAAAGTGCGGCTGTCGCGCCGCTGTCCATAGGCGGCGGAGTTCTCTTACCATATAGGAGACCCACTTTCTATGTTGTCCGCTATACCACAAAAAGCGTAACTATCATAAAAAACCAACTTTATTTATTTTTAATGTAAGACTTGAATTTTTTAGTGAAAATATTGGTACATCTTCTGGGATTCTGTTGTTAGAGAATACATTTCCCATAAACATTATGTCGTGCAGTCTCGTGCATCTGTGTTGTGTTTTAAATTGTTATTGGAAACATGTCATCGAACGTAGATAAAGGTATATTTTTTACACGGACGAAGTAATTGATAACTTACGCTTTGCTAACATGATCCACACTCAAAACTAGTCACAATTATATATAACTACAAGCAAAATGTATAATTTTATATAAAATCTTTATAGGTTTGTTTGTATATAAAGATTGGGCCCTAATCATAGCATTGAGTTGTCAAAAGAAAGCATCTCGCTGCGAAGTAGTTTTATAGATTTTTAAAGCGTAGTTTTCAGAATGCTGAAAGAAGAGCTTTGTAATATTTATTTATGAACAAACAAAGGAGCAGGTGGCTCATCTAGCATAAGCTATCCTCTGCCCATGGACACCCCTAGCCCGCGGGTGCATTGCCGACTTTTAAGGGAATAGATAAACATTACGTGATTCGCGTAAAATTCTCGCGGCCTTATACAATACAATATGTTTAGTTTGGTCCTAATTATTATTTAAATAAAAATAAAAAAAGTTGTTTTTTTCCAAAACAGTATTTACAAAATTTTTATGGCGTAGTCTTACCAGTCAGTAATCGTTACATACTTGTGTTGGGGATGACTCTATTATTATAATATTATTTTATTTATACGTTTAAATGCTTTTTGTTATAAATTGTATTGCTTATACAAAAATATTTTTTTTAATACATAAACCACTTCACACTAAAGCATTTATATATAGCACGTCTTTGCTAAGAGTTTTATAAGCAATATTGATATTCGTAAATGGTCCTTGATTTTTTTGAAGTCCTTGATTTGTATTGTATATTGATTGGTATTGTTCCAGAACCCGACCTGTTTTAATGCCAAAGAAATCCAATGTTATGAGATAAAATGGTAGGAAACGAGATTCAGCTGAACGGCGATGCTCGCATCGAGAACGGGGAAGACGTAAGGCGCGACATTGACAAAATAAACTCGAGAAAATCAAAAGACAGTCACGAGATCATTGCGCGTTTCGTTAAAGAGGACTCGCCGGTCGGAGAAAGGGTGAAGTTCGAGGGGTTAAATGATAGTATTTGTTCCAATGAGACTGATGAAGACCAATTGCCAGCAATTCCTGATGGCGGGTGGGGTTGGGTGGTGGTATTAGCCGCCTTCCTAGTGTCGGCATGTGCTGATGGGTTAGCCTACTCGTTCGGTATACTACACGAAGAGTTCATCAACTACTTTGACGCGTCACAATCAAAAACATCGCTGATTGGAAGTTTATTCATCTCCATACCTCTAATATCTGGGCCCATTATGAGTGCCTTGGTTGACAGGTATGGATGTAGGACAATGACAATGATCGCTGGTTTCCTATCTACGATTGGATTCATATTGTCTGCTTTAAGTGATTCTATAGAAATGCTCTGTTTGACACTGGGTACGCTCAGTGGCTTGGCCATGGGTATCTTGTATGTGACGTCAGTGGTATCTGTTGCCTTTTGGTTCGATAAGCGACGGACTCTTGCCGTTTCGCTAGCGTCGTGTGGTATCGGATTCGGCACTTTGATATACTCTCCGATGACAAATTTTTTCATTGAGTTATATGACTGGAGAAATACCTTAGTCCTGTTGGCAGGTACTGTGTTAAATATGTGTGTTTGTGGGGCGCTAATGAGAGATCCAGATTGGCTTATAGTTAAAGAGGCTAGGGAAAAGAAAGAAGCAAAGACTAGATCTAGGAAGTCGTCTAGCGCTGGCTCCGTTTCCTCCCGGTCAGTGGGCGGGGAATCTGCTTTCTTAAATATCGATGAGTTAAATGATCTGTTAAAGAGTGGAAAGAGTCCTGAGTATATTTTAGATACACTAACGACTACACTCGCTGAAGCTAAACAGTTAGAAGTAACCACACAGATGAATGCAGAACAGTCTCGCAAGAGAACCCACTCTGATATACATTTGCCGACATTCATTCAACGGCATGATAAGGTAATTAGTTTTGCTATTCTATTGTACAATGTTACAATTTGTATTTAATTATATACTATAATTTCGTTTACAGATCCCCACCGAAGTTATTGAGAGATTGATGACAAATAAAAAACTGTATAGAATTATATTAGAGAATTATCCACACTTGATAACTAGAAGACGTTCAGAAGTAAACCTTCATGCTGATAACGTTGATGGAAATGATATAGATGAGCCAGTACCAATGAAGGTAACTATTATGGCTAAAAGACCAAAACATGATGAGAAGAATAAGAAAAGCCAAGAAGCAATAGATTCCAGTTACAAACCAACCAAATCCCAGGAGGAACCCAAAACTGGGATACCAAAGAGTGAGACGAAAACTTCAGTTGTTGACCATAAAAGAGAATTCAAGAATACACATGATAAACTCCATTCAAGTCAGCCCAAAACCCTGCCAACGACTGCTAGCTGGATCTCAAGACAGATATACACCGACCATCACTATCTCAGAGACATGCCGCTCTATAGGAACACTATTATGCACCGAGGTGCCATGATGAATATTCCCAGATACAAGCTGCGACATTCTTCATTACCGGACATCTATAAGAATTCTACATGGTCTGTCAACTCCTACTACTCAGATGACGAAAGGGTAAGTGGTGGATTTAAAATTAAAATCTTTAATAATCGACGGGTGAGCCATGCTGGCGCATTACTTGGACTGGCTGATCTAAATTGATACCACGGGCTCACCGATTAACAGTGTAAAACGGCACTTGTGTACTACTTCACTGAGTGTGTATATCGGATGCCCTTGAAATTATACAATTAAAGCAACACTTTTTAAGGGCCTCTGATATTAAAAACAGTATTTACACTAGCATTGTTCCACACTGAGTATTCTGTGAGACCGTGGTATCACTTCGGACGAGCCGGCCCAATTAGTGCGTGAATTACAAGGGATATAAAGAAATTGACGTAGCGAGAACAATGTGTATTAATATAACCCAGAAGCGATGCAATAGAGTACCACGCATACGTTTCTATGAACGCTGCGTGTGGACTATTTTATTTTTAGACGGAATCAATTAGTTCCATAAGAGGTGCGGTTTTTATAGATTAGGGGAGATAATGGTCACATTCATTTTGTATTCATTTCCTTTTGGAATTCAATACTATTGCGTAGGTAAATATGTGCAGGCTGGATGATAAGAGATCGCCGCCCATGGCCATCCGCGCTTTGGTTGTGTTGTTTTGAGTCCGCTTAGGTGTTATAACGTAGTAGACCTCTATCTACTACTACTAAAGACGCACTCGGCAACAATAAAGTACTATTTCACGCTAGTATTACTCCAGAAATATTGGCCTTATGATTGAAGAGCATATAATACAGCTTGACTTTCAAGGTCGGTCTACTGCCAAACCTTTTTAAAGACCGAATTTCATTTATAATTTTTTATGGTATTGTGGACAACGGAGCAGGTGGATGTATTGTACGAGAGCAACGCCGCCCATGTTCCACCGCACCACACTCCGCGCTTTGGCTGTGTTGTCGGCTTCTTACACCGCTTGAACAGCATAATTTCAAGTTCCTCTCCTCATTCACTGAAACGAAACACTGTGGCGCGGCCAATGGGCGGCGGTTTTTTCTAACCATATAGGAGATCTGCTTCGTTGTCATATCAAGATATTGTTAAATCTTATGATACATGAATGATTTGATTGATTGATAGAATTGGTACCAGCGCTTCTTCGACGGCCTCAAATCCACGTTCGACATGCGAATGTTCGTCGAGTTCCACTTTATCATGTTCAACATCGGCTCGCTTCTACTCTTCGTTTGGGCGATCATACCCTATTTCTTCCTCAAGTCCTACATGACGTCCGTCGGCATGGACGGTGGGGCTCTCATGATAAGCGTCATTGGTATCGCCAGTGGCTTCGGGATTGTAAGTCTTAGTCAAATCTATTAAAAATTCGCTAAATCGCCAATTGCCTAGATGCTATAGAAAATTAATGCGAGATATTAATAGTGTTTTAATTGTTTTATGATTGTCAACACTTTAATGCATAAACGACAAATTCAAAACTTGCTTTAACTTTGGGATACCTCTAAAATATTAAAGTACTAATATTTCGTATTAAATTTGTAAATAGAAGAATTAAAAAAATAAAATAAATAAATATTTTGTGACCCACCCTTATAAATTCAATTCGTATTACGTCCTTATTAAAACCGACTGAATAAACACGAAAAAATTTATAAGTCATCGGTCACGCTAGTGAATTTTGGTATAATTGCTTCTCCAAAACTTTAATATTTATTTCCTTACAGTACTTGTTAAATTATTTATGAAAGGAGATTTTTGAAGCAAAAACATTAAATATATATTCAAAGACGCGTAGACAAATATTTCTTTAGAAGTCTGTTTTTGTTGTGTCTCAAATTGTAGCTTAAATGGGATTAATTTATTGTTAACATTTTATCTTATCGAAATATATTTAGATGAAGGCTCTCTACTATCTAGATTCTTAGAGGGAATTAGCTATATTTGATTTTATGTCTAATAAAACGACTGAAATAGTATGTAAGGACAGTATGATATAGATACTGTTGCATCGCATTCACAGAGATAAATATAAAATGAACTAAAAATGAAAATAAAATATTCATTATACAAACATTAAATTTGCATTTAATTTAAATTTGATATAATTTTAGTTTTAAGTTGGCCTAAAGACCGTAAATAAAACACTTCAAGGGAGTAAAGCCAAATAGTTTGTTTTTTTACAGTATAGTAGATAGCAGAGCAGATTGGTCTCTTTTATAGTAAGCGAATACGGCCACCCAAGGACAAACGCACTAAAGTCAGCGGTATAATCAAATCTCCGATATACATATTCACTCAGCGAAATCCAGTACAAGTGCCGTTTCACGTTGAGTTTTCTGTGAGTCCGTAGCAACATTTCGGACGAGTAAGTGTGTCAGCAGTGCTTTCCCACGGATGCGACAATGTTAAGACAATGTCCCGAACACTGTCAAGCCCTTCCAAAGACCGAATAAATCGAATTATACTTTTAAAATGATTTTATTTAACAAAAATCTGTTCTATAAGTCAAAGGAAAAGTCTTATAAGTGAAATTTAGGGAAAAGCACACTTTGAAAAAATCTTATTGATCGAGAAACTTAAACATACGTGAAATTCAGAAGATACAAATGAATGATTTTTTCAAGTTAATGCCGTTTAATAGGTGGGCCTCGGCTGGGCTGGAGACCAACCATGGATCAACGTGACGAAGACGTATGCGTGCTGCCTCATCATCTGCGGCATTTCTGTAGCGGCCTATCCCCTCTTCATCACCAATTACTGGGGCCTGGTTGTGCTCTCCACAATCTTCGGAGTCTCGTATGCAAGCTCCTACTCCTACACCCCGGCTATTCTCATGGAGCTAATGCCAATTGACTATTTTACTATTGCGTATGGCTTTATTTTATTAAGTCAAGGAGTCGGCCATCTTATGGGTCCACCGCTTGGGGGTAAGTCACTCTTGGTTTCACCATTTTCAGGCGTTTATTTATTTTTTGATGAGCGTTCTTTTACCCATGGACACTTCTACCCCTTGTATGACGGCGGGTGCGGTACCAGCCTCTAAGGGATAGATACGCTCTTTTTTTGAAGGTCTCCAAGTCGAATCTTTGCTTTTGCTATGATGTCTTTCTCCTCGATATACAACTTCTAGACGCCTAAATTTATATTTGCCTTTGCATGTTTTAGAACTTTTGCTGAGTTTAAATTCATACTATTTGGAAAAACAGATTTTGTTGTCCACGACATTTATCTGTTTGTTTACTTTACTATTGATAAAAAATTTTGGAAATTAATAATAATTAAAATGTGTTAAATAACATTAAAGCAGTAATTATTTCTGTCTTACAGGGTTACTTTTCGATTTGACCGGAAACTGGGAGTCTACGTTCTACGCTGGCGGTGTGTGGCTCGTAATATCTGGTATCAGTATCGGAATAATTCCGTACACAAAAAACAGAAGGATTTGGGGCAAGGGTCTTTTGTTAAAGGACCTTGAAGAGGGTCAAAGCAAGAGCTCAGTGAAAGTCTGAATTAAATGTTTGTTATTCTAATTTCCTTTTTTATTTTCACACCTTTTGACCATAAAAACTTAAAAAATGGTCTCATTTATACCTAAATTTAATGAAATATTTCAATAAGTGTAATAGAAGCTTATTTTTGAAACATTCATTTGGGAATAAAAAACCTAATATGCAAAATAATTTTGTAAATTGACATAAAAACTACATTGCGTCAAATTTCAAACAAATTAACACTCAAATCAAACAAGGACTTGTTAAGTCTCTAACAAGTTGGGATTTCAAAATGATGGAATTTTGTAAACATTTTCATTGTGCGATATTTCTAAGAAAATACAGAAAAATGCTCAGTAGGTAGATACTTTTGAGTTATATCACTTAAAAATGTTTTGATATCATCATCATCATTTCAGTTGTAGGACGTACACTGCTGGATATAGACCTCCCCTTTGGATCTCCATGCATACGTGTCGGAGGCCACCTGCCTCCAGCATCTCCCGGCAACCATTATAAGGCCGTTTGTCCATCTTGTGGGTGGACAACCTACGCTGCGTTTGCAAGTCCGTTGCCTCCACAATAGCACTATTCAGTCACATCGGCCATCTGCTGTGCGTGCAATGTGGCCTGGCCATTGCCACTTTAGCTTACTAATTCGAAGGGTTATGTCGGTGACATTAGTTCGTCTAAGGATCTCCTCATTTCTGATTCGATCACGTATAGAAAAAAGTTTTGAACTCAACTCTCTTACTGTATAATTACACATTCAAAAATCATAATTGAAAAAAAATCAAAAATTTTATATTTTTATAATAAACTTGTTCGTTAAAAACAAAAAACATATAAATATTTATAAAACAGATCTTGAAAGATAGTTCACAATTATTAACAACATTTTCATAAAATATATCTAAGCAAAATGTGTTCAAACAGATATTAAATTAAAATAATTTACTTATCAAACCATCGTGAATACGTAATTAGACATTATGTCGCAAAGTTTATATAGTTTTGTTTGGTATACATAATAAATTTGTATATATACCATATAATATTATTGTATCATCATCATTTCAACTGTAAGACGTCCACTGCTGGACATAGACCCTCCCCTTGGATTTCCATGAATACCAGTAAAAGAATACATTGTATATATACTATATAATGTTTATACCTATAGCTTGTTTTGTGGCCGTGAAGCGCCGGCTTACAATTGTGCTTCCTCATATCATCCCGTGCGTGTGGTAAGAGGCAACTAAGTGACAAACCAGGCAGCAGCGTCCTCCGCGTACGAGTACTATAAAACCTTAAGCCAAATACCCCCTTTGGAGGTTCGAAGGGGATTGAAGCAGAGGTCGTCCTTTAGCTAAAATGATGATGATGAGTTTGTTTTTAAATGATTAGATGTTATTATAACTAACGTTTTCAATTAGAATTTTGTATACTTCAAAAATCAACTTTTGTTATTTTAATTCAATTGATTAGAAATATAAGAATTTTTAATGATATAGCCGACAACGCAGGTAGGTCTCTTTTATGGTAAGAGAACACCGCAACTGCGCCACACTCCACGCATTGGTTGTGCTGCCAACTTTTTTAAGGGCCTCCGATATTCTTACTCAACGAAACAGTAAAAGCACCGTTTCAAGTACAACTGTCATTTTACGCTAAGTATTCTGTGTTTCTGTGTGCCCGCGGTATCACGGACGAGCCACCCCAATTAGTGCGTCCGCATATGCTTCACGCAAAGCGCGGCTCCCGCGCTCAGAAGAAGACCATTATTCCTAATTTTGAACATGCCCACTTCGTATTGAATAGAAAACAGATGAAAGTAGGGGATTCCATGGCATCGCAATTATCATTAAAAAAGCAGTTCAAATCTCAAATTTAGTCAACAATTCAATGTTCACTTCCAACCATTTCTTAAAAACAAACAATGCAAAAATTCAACGTGATACTGTAAACTAAACGTAATATGGTTTTCCTATTGAGCCATTAAAAACAAATTAATCTAGGTCAATTTAATTCGGCGCCCGTCAGCAGTGGGTGCAATAAACAGCTAAATTGGCGGCAATAAAACCAGCGAATACAGCCTCTCCCATAACTCATAGTGTCACGTCACATTTGTGTACCCACTGTTCTCTTAATCACTAGCAAACATACGTCTATGCGATATATTACGTAAGAACGCGTACAAGAAAACTGCGTCAGTGTGCGTTAGCGGGTGAAGGTGATTCAATCAGTCTATCTTCAGTCATTATTTATATCCCAATGTTGAGAATTTCAGGCGGTCTTGTCATAAACAAATAAAATATAACACTTTGTAAGCAAGATTGGTTATTCAGAATTGGTTAAGAATATGTTGGCCGTCCGAGTTGGAAGACAATTTTGCCACCCTATTATTAAAAAAAAAATGAAATCAAAGCGTAAAATGTATTTTGATTATTATTGCATTTATCTATACGGATTATGTGTCTGATGTAAAAATAAAATAAAACTCGACACAGAGCTAGTAATGAAAAACTACGAGCTCTTCAATAGGCCCCAATTTTTAGATACAAGAAAGTATGAAATGGAAAGTTTGTAAAGTGCCGCCCCTGCCACTCCCACAATGTTACGCCACTGTATCGAAGGTATACACTGCCAAGGAAAATACTCGGGCGTAGCTCAATCAATAAAACAACAAACTTTATACAACTTTATTAAGAAGAGACAACAATAAATGGAGTCAGCAATCGTCATAGAATATTATATCGCAACTTTGAACTAAACAAATAATGTTAATTTTGTAAATAAATAATTTGGTTGCACAGGTAGATATTACACAGATATTAGGTATAAATCTATAAGAACTCATAAATATTGGTTTATAATCAATAATCCATTAATAACTTATAATTTATGGACTGAACTACTTATTACCATAGACAAAGAATTGATATACATACAATATTTATGTTCTTATATATGTATGTATTGTCAAATTTAGTTGTCTATAGATTTGACTAGTTCAAGAAGTTGAACCAATCACAATCCAGATATCGCGTATTGACATTCAATATGGAAATGACAATTGACGTGGCACACTTAGCGCGTTTACAGAATTGTTGCCTATACCTGTATGTTATCCCTTAACCTAAACACTACAATGATTTTTGTGTCGCCATAATGAAAATAAGTTATTTACAATAAAATCTACTCGATAAAAATAACATTCATTATAAGATATGACAAACATCTAATTTTTATTTATAATTAATAGATTTTATATAGGTACAGGTCTTGTTGAAAAGAGGTAGATGAGGATTTCAGAGACACTCGCGATAATCCTATTTGTTCATATGATTGTGCATTTTAAGAAATTTAATTAAACTTAGGTTATTTCAATCAGTGGTAAATTTACAATGTAAAATACTTGAAGAGACCTTATACTTGGGAATGCCTTCACATCATCATAAGCTTATTAAAGTCCACTGCTGGACATAGGCCTCCCCCAAATCCCGCAGATCTGGATCCAGTGGTTACCCGCGATCTTAAAAAGATCTTTCCATCACGTGGTGGGACGTCCCACACCGCGATCTCCGGTACGCGGTCGCCACTCGAAAACCTTTCTTCTCGTTTGCCGGTTCGACGATCGACGTGGCCAGCCCATTGCCACTTAACTTGCTAATGTGGCGGGCAATGTCAGTTACTTTGGTTCGTCTGCGGATAACGTTATTTCTGATTATATCTCACAGCGAGACTCCGTGCATTGCCCTCTCCATAGCTCGTTGAGTGACTCTGAGCTTCTCCATCAGGCCCATCGTGAACGACCACAATATAAGGCATACACATATTATGGTCGGGAAATAAACTTTTTCATGAAAATGTTTAAGTTAACTGATATTTATTAAAGAAAATTTGCTATTTTCAGAATTTCTCCAAATGATTGTCTATTGAAACCGCAATGGCACTTTAAATATTACACTTATTTTACTCATATGATAATGAGTCCCTGGTTTATAATAAAAGAAAAAAAATGGCAGCGCGTAAATAATCTAATAAGAAGTGACATCACTATATACTCGATACAGAAAAGACGAAAGATATGTCAAAATCGTGCACAAATATAAGGAATTGTGGGTCAAAATTCATTATAGCTTCATTACTTACTACTATAACAAAGCACTGAGTAGGCGAAACCCTAAAACTTTAAAACGTACAAATATAATTAAAATATTCAAACTATATCCTTTAAAAAAAAAGAGGAGAACAGAACGATAAACAATAACCCTTTCTGTTAATAATAACCTCATAAACTATGTTCCCTTCTCTCAAAAATTTAAAATACCACAAATTTAAAATTGATCTTAGAGTCCTACACATATTTACAGTATTGTATAATCTTTACTCAACACTGATTATAGTTTGTAAAGGACTCCTCTATACTTTACAACAGTGGAAAATCTGTTTAAAAATTTAATTTAAAAAAATGAATCAACAAATAGTCCATTTCTTAAAACCATTAACATTCATGATTGTATATTATAATATAACTTTTTATGTTTTTAAGTAAAATATATTTATGGAAAGAAAACATCGAAATAACCTAAAAGTACAAAATATGTATTTAAATGAGCGTTTAAAATGTCGATCCAAACATTGAAAACATTTGTTACTCTTAAAAATATTTTCAAAAACTTGCCAAACTGACGGCGGCTTGGCGTGCCCCCATACACAGGAGTTAACAACAAAAGATGGTACAGGCTCAATTAGGGTTTCACCTTTACTTGTGACACTATTAAATATTCATAAATTTTAGAAGCATAATTACACTTAGTTAATTCATATCATAAGAACGTCAGGCTTATGTTACATTGGGCCTAGTTACCTAACCGAGGGGAAGTTTACGCTAATCGATTAAAAAAATACATTATCACCGAGACACATTAAAGAGTCGTGTAAAAATCGAACAAACACGAGATCGCCTAGGCCCCAATTTTCTACAACATTCACTAAGGCTAACACGGAAAAGACGTAGAAAAGGCTTTACACATCTATTCTCACTTTAGATCACGTTCAGGTCGCACAACGATCGCTAAAGGTCACCGAAGGCTATATCAGCTAGGAAACGTTTCTTCATGGCCACCTATTTCCCATATTTTAACAGCGATAGATTATTTAAATGAGACGACGAAAGCTTTCTATGTCTTTAATACAAATCGCACGTCATGATTTATAAAATTTATCTACTAAAACTTTTTATAAGTAAAATTGGTAGAATTTATAATCATAAAGACATGCCCAAAAGCCTCGTATCCGGAGCCATAAAACCTTTAAAAAAACATAGGCAATCAGACGCGGTTTCTTTGACAGCTGAACCTTTTTCCTGAGCAAGTGGGGTGGTAAAAGAACCGCCACCCATAGACAAAATGCGATGCGCAACTTGGTTGTCAATCCCTTTGCTACAATTGATCTGTTCCTACATTGTCCGATTTCACATACTTCGACCCCATCAAGGTTAGAATACAAGAAACGAGGCACAGTCAAGCACACGAGAATCATATGGATTTTCATCCCTTACACTAATTGTAACAAGAGTATATTTAACATGAACAACAAACAGGACTATATTTGATATTTAGAAATTTACATAAGAATAGAATCATTCATAAGTTTGTTTCTATGCTAATGAAAAATGGCCGAAGACATAACAAAAGAACGTAAAAGTCCTCTTGGAGAAATCTTTAGGAATAATTCTAATGACAATTAAAAGTTACATGTCTTTTAAATTAAGGATGTAACTTGAAATAACACTATTAATATATTTTTAGAATTTATCGCTTTTTTAGAATTTGTGTGAAAATATAATATTTTATTGTTTAGTTTCTGAGGTATATCATTTTACATAAAACAAACAAATAGTTAAACATTATTGAAGTTTTTTTACTAATATAAGCCGTGAGTATTTTTTTATTTCTGAATATACTATAATATACTTCGCGACTTTCGAGCGATATTAAAAAAGAATTAAGCTTATTATATAAGATTACTATAAGTTTGTCAAAATATCTAGTTTTATTTTTAAATAGAGCTTTGTAAATTGACATTGAGCAAGAAGGAGATGACTTTAGTCATGAGCAAAGGGTAGAGTTACTTACCAACGTTACTTACACACAGAGGTCATTCAAATATGAGAGCCTATATAGGCCATGTAGAAAAAAAATTACAGAAATTGATAACTTTTTGGTTTTCTTTTTTTTTTCTTTGTTTTTTGATTCTTTTTGGTTTTTGAAAGTTCGGTTTGAATGATTAAATTTGACACAGATTCTACAACTATGTTTAGAAAGTATTATAGTTCCTTAACTTGATATAATTCAATGATAATATAGTAAAACAATTTACCCCTTACTTATATACGTGATTTTGAAGACGAGGCGGATAACTAAGAAAATATTGGATTTTGTTTATTATTAGAAGACGAGGGCTTTTAAACCAAACTGTCAATAAAGTTACAAAGTCTGTCTATCTTTTTTTTTAATCGAATGATTTATTATTATTATTAACGTTTTTAAACAAGAATTTTCAGCGTTACTTTATAATCTTTGCCTCAGTGACTATAGGAGCATTGATATTTGATTGACCTCTACGTATAGATAATACTTAATTGATACTTATCAACAATTTTTTAACTGGCAATACCATTTTATCATATCCATTCTAACAAGGCTGTACCGCTAACCAGTTAAAGGTATTCTGAATAACACTTATATTACCGCTTAAATATTTTCAATTTAGTTGTTAATCATATTTCCACTGGTCGCTTACAACAAGGCGAATACCTTTAAAGAATTAGGTGACAATTAACGATTATAACCAATACAAAAAAAGTACAACTTATTATTTGTACAGATTAAATCCTTTGTGAACATATCTGAATTAGAAAACGGAAATCTAGTGAAATTCGTTAAAAAAAGACTAAAAAATCTATTTCCCAATCTACCTTGTTAGAGAAGACTACTTCAAATGAGACATAACAGACTAACGCTCCGCCCTCAGTGGGGCTAGGGCGGCGAGCGAGGCCCTACGCCGTCTCTGGGCGGAGGGAGAAGCGGGTGAGGCAGGAGTCACTGTGATACCGCTTGCTGAACCACGGGATGCCCGCGGCTCCTGCTCCAAGGACAACGTGTACTGCACTTCCTCCGAGTATGCGAGAGCTGGGTCCAGCAGAAACTCGCTAACCTGTATATCAAACATTCCTAATAAACAAGATAAATAATATGATTGGTTACCTATAACTTTTAAAATGTAGAAGAATTTGTGGACAACATTTGAATATAAAATATTAACTCTCTCTCCGAGTAGAGCCCTCATGTCTGAGGATCGCGGTCACCATCAGGGTTGCTTTCATAGCGGTTACTTTTACAGTCTACATTTGTTTCTATCCAGCGTATCTCTCACGATCGTGTAGAATGTTGAGTACGACGAATCTTAACTTGATCGGACCATCTTGTGGGTGAACGCCCTCGAAATCTTCTTGTTCCAAACTACGATCAGTTTTTCTAAGCTTTCGTCTCCGCGACGTACTGTGTGGCCAAAGCAAGACACAATACGTTGCTGATATAGTGTGGGTAAGCGAGTTTTTTTCACAGCAATATATTAACTAAATATATTATAAAAATTAAAATATAATTCCGATTAAATTCGTAGGACCGTGGGTGCGGTGCCGGCCTTTGAAAGTCCTCAAGTCGTATTGGTTTTGAAATGCCTCTGCAGCAAGCTGATTTCACAGCTTCTGCAGAGAATTGCTTGCATTTTGCCAGACATTTGATATCAGTCACATTTGATTTTCATCTGTCTGTTTAGATTTCCATACAAACGGCTATCAAAATAATACAGACCTTTATGATGCGATCAATCTTGTACGGCGTCTGTTGGAAATTACGAATCTCCCGAATGACGTGTGCGATCTGGAACAATTGTTTCACGAATCAAGGCCGGCTTAGCTCAGATCAAAGGGGCTCACACGACAATTATTGGCCTCAATTATTTCAGACATTGTTTAATTACTAACAATTATGAACTACCATTATTGTGAATTGTTTTTTATGGTATAGCGGACAACGGAGCAGGTGGGTCTACTGTATGGTTAGGGAACAACGCCGCCCATCACCAATTGCGCCTAACTTTATGCTTGCTGTGTTGGTGGTTGTCCACGCCGCTTAATCGGCATAGTTTCAAGGACCTTCGATATCCTCACTCACTTAGCCAAACACAGTACAATTACCGTTTCACGCTGAGTATTTTGTGAGCCCATGGTACTTCTTAGTGGTAAGCGTAACGACTATAGTTTGAAACGAATTAATATTTTTAGGGATGGGTTGAGAAAAAAATTAGTTGTGTTTTTTTCGTTAGTATTGATTAAGGAATTCAGTGCAGCAGCATTTGATTTATTATCTTTACAAAAAACTTAACTACGACAAAGTAGAATTGATTTAGATTTACTTAAATCACATTAAAATCATCTAACGATGCCATCAAACTGATAAAATTGTCTATAACGTATAATTTGTCAAAGAAACGTCTGTTATATTAAGAAATGTGGATCATTTCCTTCACTTTGCAAATATTTGACGGCACAACTCCAGCCTACTATAATTGTTTAATAAATGTAAAATGCTTACCATTCTCATTTTGGAGAAGTTAAGTAGTCCCTCGGGAGTAAAGTTGGAGGTGCCCTCTTCTATGAATGAGAGATCCGAGAGATACATGCCCAAGTACGGTATGCACGGCGGGTCACATCTGTAATGGGGAAAGCACTAGGGTTAAGCTTGGTTCTTGGGTTGAATTCCTCGTGCGAACCCGAGACCGGAAACCAAGGCCTTGGGCCAATAGGCTCAAGAAGACCAAAACATACACAAAGCTAATCAATATTTCCTATTACCAATTCTACTATTTTCAAAACATAATCTATTAAATCTATTAAATCTCTTGTATAGCGGACGACGCAGCAAGTGAGTCTTTCTTGATAAGATAGCGCCGCCCATGGGCAGCCGCGCCATAATCCTCGCTTTTTGTTTGTGGCTTTTTACTAAAGCGATATAAGTAATATAACGTGGCTCCGGACAAATACAATTTCACACTGGTTTTCTCTAAACTTTTGTTGTTGTGCGATAGCTAAAAGCAATAAGATGAAATTGCAAATGTAAATATACAATAATTATTGATTATTAACATTTTTACCCGTGGGAGAGCCATGTTAAAGAATATGGCAACGGATTTATTGGGCCGGCTCTTCCGAAGTGATACCATGGGCTCAAAGAATACTCAGTGTGAAATGGTAGGGTA
>DWCF01000259.1:0-54250 GCA_018230265.1 Delias oraia | reverse complement strand
CATTGCCTCTCTCGTACCCTACCACCATTGCGTCCAGACTGATCCTCCTGGGAGCATGGGATTCCCCCCGAGCCCGCCCCGCCACCGCCGACAGCACCCTGCTGGCCTGCTCGAATTCTGTAAAAATACCACAATATCATACAATATGCTCACATAACACTATTAAGAAAACGATGAAAATGCGAAAAAATGGAGTTTTACTTGCCGTCTACAGGTAAGGCACAGATTGTGCTGTCGTCAGCACGACGTCACAGGCTGTTGGCCTACATTTTATTCCCCGATGCTTTGTTAGACCTGGAGATTATATTCATACAAATCACGAACAAGTGTTATTCTTGCATATATTTATTACGACGTAACATGCTTAGACCAACATCCCATTATAAAAGGAAATGAAATGTATTTAACTTCACAGAATACTCAGCGTGAAAAGTTAGTTGTACTTCAAATGTTACTTCTACTCTTTCGCTGAGCGAGTGGGCCTTTAATAAATGCTGCTTAAACGGCATAAGAAGCCAGCAACACAACCAATGTGCGGATCGTGTGCTCAGTTGTTAATCAGTGGTGTTATCTTACCATATAGGACACCGTTATCCGTTATACCATAAAAACATTTAGGTTCAAAGAAACCAATCAATTGTATTTTTTTATAAATTATCGTAGAATTATCATTCATCATCATCATTTCAGCCGTAAGACGTCCACTGCTGGACATAGGCCTCCCCCTTGGTCCTCCATGAATACCTGTCGGAGGTGACCTGCACCCACCTTAACCTAACAACTTATACCTAAGACACTTTACCCATGTCTCTTGTTAAAACGCTAATTGCAACTCTGTTTAATTTTCATACGCTCTTGATTTCCATAATTGCGGACAATTTATATTAAATTCGGGTCATGGCATTTCCGCCACTTATATGAAACGACACTGACGTAATTGACAGATATTTAGTTCGACATTTATCCTAGAGAGGTACGATTTTAAACCTAACTGAAGCTTATTCGATTATATTTTTTAGAATATGTATAATATAAATATAATATACATATATATAACAAAAATCTTAAATTTTACTATATCTATGATATATTCAATCATGTTGTTAAGTTAATTGTAAAATTACTGTTAGTTTGTAGGTTTATTTCATTTCATTTCATATAAGACAATTATTGTATAGAATGACATAACAAGTTCAGGTAAGTAGACATATACATATGTATTTAAAGAATAACTATAAGATGTACCTGTTAGAAAAATTTTAACAAAAATAATATTTTTTTAAGAAAGTTGGGAGGAAAACATGTTCCGTCGCCTAAGTATTTCTCAAGCCTCTGCTGCGTTTTCGGTCTTTTGTTAGAGATAGGTACGTTCTTTTTTTGAAGGCTTTAATATCGTAACGTTACTTTTTTTAAGATACGAAGAGAGGTAAATACCTTTACAGGCAGCTGATTCCAGAGTGATGGTGGACCACAAAACACCTTAAAAAACGTCGTGGAACGAAAGGCATCGAATTGATAGAGAAAAATCGTTATATTCTGCCTTGATTCTGATGATGAAATTCAGCTGCAGTATTAGTCTAAACAGTTTCTCAAACATCGTAACGCTACGCCTGAGTTAAAAAAAACATTTAAATAACAATAGAAATTGTTAGACCAGTAGCAATAGTATAATCTGTCGTTGCAATACCGTATTGTCATAGTCTAGGCGTCGTAATTTTCATACGAAAAGTCCTAGACTTAATATAAGTTCGGCAGCGGGTTTAAGGGGAATTTATGAGGCGTAAAACTCACATAGGACCGCAGACGGCGACTAATTTCGGGCAACTATCGACCCGGAGGTGAACTGTCATTAAGATAAAGATGGTCTTAGTCTGATACTGTTTTAATTCTCTACTAGGTACTTTATTATTCTCTACTTTGAGAGCTGCGTGGGTGAGCGAGAGTATTATGAAGTCTTGGGTATCGTTTTCTCTTACCGGCTTTTAAATTTTAAAAAAAAATTAATGTTCTTAAATATCCTCACTTATTCAGGAAAACACAGTACAAGTACTGTTTAACGTTGAATCGGGCTTTTGCTATATTTATGAGTGATTCACCAATTTAATTCCTCTTAAGCAAGAAACATATAGTGCCGATTTCAATGCGATAATCCATGGGCCATGGATCCTTATTACCAGGAGACTCGTCTCTTTCAATTTAAAGAAGAACATTACATACAAACTCTACAATTATTTTGAAAGCAAAAATGAACCAAGCGTTTTTTATTGCTAGCGAAAGGCAGGCAGGTCTTTTCTATCACGGAAAGAGATCACCAAGCCCATGGACAACCGCGCCACTATGCGCGCTAGCTGTATTGCCGGCTTTTGACGCTTTTTGAGCGGTATAATTTCACGGGCCTCTGATATCACTCACTCAGCAAACATTACAAATGTGTGACCAGTTTTCTGATAATATGAAAGATTCATGATTTTTTTAAAATAAAAATAATAGAAAATTCAACTTCTTTCTCTGAAAATCACCTAGTTTCAAATAATAAACTATTCAGCAGTTGATTTTCCCAAAAATTGAAAGGTCGCGAATCACGTACGCCGGCAGCTACGTGACTGCGAACAGTTTTTCTTCATTTTACAGCCATTTTCCGCTCTTTACTGAAACTTTTTTCGACTCAATTTTCTTCTGAATGTAATCAATAGATGTCTTTTATGCTTATTATATTTTAACCTACTTCTAACTTGAAGTAATCTCATTCGTGAAAGCATTTATATTTTATTTACCAAATTTGAATACCTACATTGTAAATTTATAAAATTAAACATGATTCATGGTTAAATGTGTTGAACACCTCAACCGATTTTGATAATTTCTTTTTTTTAATATTCTGGAAGTATGATAAATTTTGTTCCTAATGGGATGTCGTAAGCGGCGACTGCAGGACACGTAAGCGGAGGATGGGCAGCAGCGTCTTTCCGAGTATTGGAGATGATTTGCGATCACCAATCCGCCTGCTAAGGCGTGGTGATTACGTTAAAAAAACTCCCCAAATTAATCTGACACCAAAAATACGACTCCTAGTTCCCGGCAGCTCCGCTAGTCCCAGTTACGGTAGCGGCTGTGGGTTCGGCGTTACATTGGGTAAGAAGAACACTTACCAGGGAGCGCAGAGTAGGACGTCCCACCACGCGATGGAAAGACTGTAATAGGCCTATATTTTCAAATTTAAATTTTCCAATCATCATTTCAGCCGTAAGATGTCCACTGCTGGACATAGGCCTTTTTACCAATCATCAGATATTGAGAGGAAAATTGAAAATATTAACTGAAAACGTCTTAAAACACTCTTCTATACTCCCATACAAATGATTATTTATAAAAGTCAATTTGAACTATACTACCATATCATAAAGTTAAATTGTTAATAAAAAATTGGAGTTAAAGATCTTTTATACATAGTAACAACTAGCGGATGGATAATGGGAACTTTTGAACTTATCCAATATTTCTCAGGGACCGTTAGCTGGGCCTTCATGTAAGGGCCTACATATTTATAAGTGAGTGAATTTTGTATGAACATCACTGAATATGTATGGATTACACAAACAAAGCGACTGCTTCCTTTGAATTTCGTTTGGGAATATTAAAGCATTTGGCCTGGAAAGTGACATATTCACTTGGTATTTAGTTAGTCTCTTGATTTTCGTGTTATTCTAAACATCAATTTCATTGATATGTGTGTTGAAACTCTATTTCTCTGTGTGTTTAGCTTAAATTTAGCATGCCGAATGTTTTTAGAATCAAATATATAACATAAAAAAAAAAAAAATAACACAGTAATGTAACAATTACAAAATCTGACCGGATATCGACGTAATGTCAGTTCAAAACAAGATGGCGGATAATCAAAACCGCTGTATTTATTGTTAATCATTTCAATAAACTTACTTAATATTTATAAGTTTGACCTATTACCTAACAATTTAAGTATTGAATTAAACGATTAATTTACTATAATTAATTAAAAATATGATAATATTATATTTTTTAAACTAAGAAAACCTAATTACTTCTCAATACCAATATTTTATTGACATTTGTTTTTTTATGGTATAGCGGACAACGAAACAGGTATATGGTAAGAGAACACTGGTCCAACTGGAGCCCATGGTCAACCGCGCTGCAGTCCGTGCAGTGGTTGTGTTGCCGCCTTTTTACGCCGCTTGAGCGGCATTTTAAAGCCCTCCGATATCCTCATTCACTCAGGGAAACACAATAGAAGCACCGTTTCAAGTACAGCAACCATTTCACGCTGAGTATTCCGTGAGCCCGTTGTATCGGTTTGGACGAGCCGGCCTATTTAGTACTTCAGCCCGGCCACTGTCAAGCTGAGACCGAATAAATTATAATGTATAATTGTCCGGACCGGGATTGGAATCCGATACTTCTCGCTTTATGACATTCCACTTGACTATAATATTAGAGGCTCTCAATATTTAATATTAGTGCTATCAATATGTAACTAAATCTAAACTATTCTAGAAATAGACAAGGATACGACAGACATCACAAATACCAATCGTATAGAAATCGCTCAGCAAATACCACAAATGGTTTAATAAAGGTCATTGGTATTCGCATCTCGTCTCGACCTCCATAGACAATCTCACGCTTACTTGACGAAATTATATAAGGTCTCTCTTTTCCTACAGCCACATATTAAATCGTAGCTTGAAAGCAATGACAGCCTTTTGGCTAAATAGTAAACGCCAGTGAGAGGTATTGGTTTCGATACTCCGTTCCAAAAAAACAAAATGTATTAATTTTTTGGAAGGGCTTGACAGTGACCGGACTATTTTATTACTAGTGTGAGAACCATGAAGCATATGCTGACGCACAAATTGAACCGGCTCATAGAATACCAATATGAATGGAGTTACCGTGCTTATCAATACCCTTACAGGGGTATAAAAAGCTGGCAACACAACCTAGCGCAGTTGTCTATGGCTGGCGGGGATTTCTTACCATCAAGTATCTATAGATATATTTGATGTTAAGAAATAGCGGCAAAGGAAACATGCCTCTAATATAAAATTTCAATTAGTTCAAAGTTGAATCTGGAATGTAACAAAAATTAAAGCTTCAAGCGAACGTTTTAATATTTATAACAACTTACAATATTAATAATATATTTTTATCAACTTACAAAACTGCGTATCTGTATATATGTCGGAAAATCGGAAGCATCTACAGTTCTAGTGCGTTACTGGCCTTTTAGAAATGGGTACACTATCTTTTGAAGATCCCCCAAGACGTATTAATGTGGAAGTACCTCTGAAGGCTTTATTTCAGAGTTGTGGTGCGCGGTACAATAAGCCTTAAAGTTGTGGAACGACAAACATCCATACGTATTTAGTTAAAAACAGATACTATAAAACCATGTTATCACATTAAATTACCATTATTACATAATATATTATCTGTACCCAAATTATGTTATTAAAAATATGGTCTCTGTCGCGCGTTCACTAATTACATGTCAACCCATACAAATTCTACCCATAGACTGAAAGCACAGAGTCAATTTTCCCTTACAGCAGCATAAACGACATCAAGATCTATTATCTATGCCGCGAGATAGAGCAATTTGAATCATAGACAATGCCCGTAAAAGCCAGTATCGTGTGATAATAACTTCCCGTATGACATCCACTATGTCAAAATCGAGTGTTCCATTTTCAAATTAATTCGGGACCGTTTTCTAATTGGCGGCACGTGACTCGACTGTTCTAATCAGCGCGTTTCAAATGTTTAAACATTTGAAACGCGCTGACTAAAGAACAAAAACAATCAAAGCTTAAGCTTTGATTGTTTTTGTTCTTTAGTCTGTGCTCTGTAGTTTGTGGTTTTCTTTTGTTAGTAACGTCATTGTCAAGCAATTTAATGAACGACGCAAAATGTTTAATTACACTGCTTGGAGGTTGTTTATAGTTTTACCCGTGGGAGAGCCATGCTGACGCACTAATTGGGCCAGTTCATCCAATGATCGCTCAGTGAGTAAGGATATGCGAGGCCTATGAAATTATACTGCTTAAGTGACGTAAAAAGCCAGCAACACAGTCAAATTTGATTATGGCGCAGTTGTCCATTAGTAGCGGTGATATTATAGACTAAAACTATAATTTTTGTTTCTTTTGAATAAATTCTTGTGACAGTATCTCGTGTGGTCAAAGAATAAAATAAAAATATTACTTATAAGTTCAATTTTCTTAGACGTACAGGTATGTTTTATAATTTTTGATATATGTTTGATTTTCAGTGTCCCCTAAAACATAAACAAAATACAAAAAAAGAAAGCATAGCCCACACCATAGACAAAGCATTTTTCACTTTAGAATGGAGCCTTTAACTTTTTCAATTCGCTTCATAAAAATTCTAAGTATTTGCAATTCAAAAGTCTAGACTCCTATCATAGACAATGAAGAAATACCGGCGAGCGATCATTATTCGTGCCTCACTTTGTCTCTGGTCTTTTATAAATTATAGATCTAATAAATCGTATTTAATAAAATACATATATGTTCGAATACGTGGTATCTATATTTCCATTAAGATTACCTATTAAGTTATACCGCTTAAGCGGCTTAAAAAGTCAACCACACAACTAATTATCAAGGGAAATCAGCTGCTTTGTCCGGTATATAATATTAAAAACTAGCACTCAACCTACTGAATCCAATGATAAACCCTCATCAACCCAGCAACCCCACTAAACCCAAGAAGAGATACGACGTCTGCCTTTAGTATTGTCATAGTGTTTCCGACAGTTGCGAGTTCTCCTTAGATCTTTAATTAGTACAATTATGGTTTTAGTTGTTCTAAAGTCTTGGCATAGGCCCAGATTTTAATGATAGGTTTTCAAATGGCTTACACTTAGTGTGAATGCCAAAAGAGGATTAGGTTTTAAACTTAATTACTTTTAATTCAATAGCAGACAAGTATAGGCCAGCAACACACCTCTAACAAGACTAGACATATCCAAGGTTGTAGGACCGCTTCTCTTAAATGAGCCACCTGCTCGATGCGAATATATAAATGCTAAGCTCTTCCATAGATCGATTATAAGTTCCAAATAATTGAAAATTTACATTCGGAGGTGACATGGAACCCAATACCTCGTATTTAATGAGAGGCTTATAACACTAGCTACAAAGCTCTCAAAGTGTTGAATGCCTAGTGCGACCTGACCCTATTTAGACCGAAACGGAACGGAACGGAACAGAAAAAATGCCCATGAACACCGCTCTTGCTGCAGAAAAAGCCAAACACAATCAAAGCGTGGATTGTGACAGGCCATGGGCGGCGTTTATCTCTTACCATAGAAGAGCCCTTTGTCCGATATATTATAAATTATTATTTCTATAAATATATATAATATAATTATGTTTTGTTTTTTTTTTCAGATTGTGTACACCTGCAGCTATATAAGGACCTCAAAGAGAGGCAGAAGAACGGCCAAACTAAGGCTTCGTTGTCTCTTCAGCAGTTCCTTGGCTTCGAGTCCGGATTCACGCTGGATAAAGAGTCCAACACACTCGCCATACTATGCGAAGACGTGGTGCCGGTTTTAGCTTTTGACACGAGGGAAATTCTGATACAGTGGAGGGTTAAGGTATGTTTGGGTGATCCAAAACTTAATATTATAATATCGAACGTTTATTATTAAGATAGGTTACGTACTAAATGATTTTCTTTTGAGTAAAAATCTTTGTTTAAAAAACAACGTCATGACATACATAATGACATAAGGCACGTTTATAAATGACCCTGTGAAAGGTGGACATCAGCTGGCAGTCTCTGACTGGTTTTTTTTTATTTTTTTTTATTAACCTTTACTATATGTAAGATTTTGAATTCTTACGTTTATACTTGCTTATTTTATTTCCTGCTATCTATATCTATCTATATCTGCTATCTGCTATCTATACTATTTCCTACTTATACTTATACTAATTCTTTCGGAAGGGCGCTGCTGCGCACCCTTCTGTGAAGTATCCCTTAGTCGCTTCTTACCACATCCCATTAGGAAGACTAGGAGTGGTACTATTCTGACCCGGTAGCCACACGGGGTGTCTCTGACTGGTTATGTAACACGAGAAACACCTAGTGGAATTATAAATTATCTTTAAATTAACAAGCCTATGTCCGGCAGTGGACTTCTTACGGCTGAAAAAATTAAATCAACAAACAAGTATTTTATTAATAAATAAGAATATACTAAAAATATATCGGATAGTATATCTCATATATCTTCTCTATTGATTACCGCCGCCCATGGACAACCGAGCTTGCTGTGTTGCTGGCTTTATATGCCGCTTAAATAGTATAATTTCACGTGCCGGCTCGAACGAACCGGCTCAATTACCGTAAATAAATAATTTACGGTAGCTTTATTTAAAAAGAGATTTAAATGTCTTGCTGTGCCATTTGTAATAAATCTACGTACTAATATACATATGCAATCACAGTGGGTACAATAAGATAAATGAACAATTTTACTTCATTTTGTTTGCCTACTTCCAGGTGCAACACAACCTCGGTGGCAGTAAAGAGTTTGCAGCAGTGATTATATCGGCGCCTTCTCCCACGGGAATCAAAGCGGGACCAGTGCGGCTACACGCCTGCGGGTCTCGGCTGGCTCTCTGCGCCTCCCGCCCCCCAGAAGTGCTAGCGCTTTGGGAAATCAAACTGTTGAGGTAAGTTATCATGATTCGAATTTCGAATACCTTAAAACGTTCAAAAATCTTTCGGTAAATAAATTTTATTATTCTATAGCGGACAACAGCAGGTATCGGAGCAGATGGGTCTCGTATAATATGGAAAGAGAACACCGCCGCACATTACCAACCGCGCCATAGTGTGCGCATTGGTTGTGTTGCCGGCTTTTTACGCCGCTTAAGCGGTACTATTAAGGGCTTCCGATATCCTCACTCACTCTGCGAAACACAGTACAAGTACAGTTTCAAGTACAACTATCGGTTCACGTTGAGTATTTTGTAAGCCCGTGGTATCACTTAGGACGTGCCAGCCTAATTATTACGTTAGCACAGCTGTCCCACGAGTGGAAAGCTTCTGAGATTCTATCACCTCGAAAACGTAAAAAGTATTTCCATAGATTAAATAAGAACAAAGAAACAGGATATGCATTAACAAATCCGACAAACTCAACCAATCTTCTAAATCGACTTGCCGGACGGATTTTTCACTTCTCCACAGCCCATTTGTCCAGCTGACCTATTTAGAAATATTCAAATCGGAGCCAGACAGGAAATTAAGGGGCGATAACACATCTACAACTGTTTAAGAAATGAACATGAGATTAATCTTAAGTAATTATTAAAGACGTCGGGACTGTATCTTTGAAGTAGTGTCATTATTTTGTAGTGATATTTTCCCGTGGGAGAGCCATGCTGAAGCATATTAAATAATAAGTGCGTCAGCATATGCAACATAACACTCCCATGAGTAAAATAGTGTTAATACTGTCAGTTTTTTAATGACAACGATGGTAGCTCACCTAAGATATACTGCCCTTCGACCACGGGTGCGCTGCCGCCCTTTTAAGAATAGAAACGCTTTTTTAGTGTCCCCAAGTCATATAGGTTTTAAAATACCGCATGTAATACCAATAAAATGCATTAAGGTCGAGTAGTTTTTTTTTGTGCTATATCGGACAACGGAGCAGGAGGGTCTCCTAAGTGGTAAGAGAACACCGCCGCTCATGAACAACCGCGACACAGTATGCGCATTGGCTGTGTTGCCGGCATTTTACGCCTGTAAAAAGAACGTACGACTGTATGACTTTCCGAAACAGTAAAAGTACCGTTTCACGCTGAGTTTTCTGTGAGCCCGTGGTATCACTTTGGACGATCCTCTCCAATTACTGCGTCAGCATATATTTCAGCATGGCTCTCCTACGGGTACTACTTACTTATAGCTTACAAGACTCGGCCTCCATACTGCTTAATTAACCTTCGTCAATCTTTTTCTTTACACCCTTGTGTTATTAATAATATGTAAATCTGAATTATGAGCTTGCTACGCCGTAGCGCCCATTTATATTCCGTTTCTGTGAAATAAGATAAACATAGGGAAATGAACTCAAAGATACGCCGGCGTATTTCAAAGTTGCGATAACTCAAATACTTTTATAACAAGTGTTGGGGGTTGGATTTGGCCGCGGGCCGCGAGGGCACAGCTCCATGATACGAACAATGTATTTCTACGCGCATTTTATCATTTCGATGCGAAATTATTTAGAGCAAATTTACGCATCTTGAAAGGTACGTGTAAAATTAAAAATAATACAATATTATATGCGGTATAATGGTATTTTAAATTTTATTCGAAATTCGTGCGGCACAACAAGGTTGTCCATGGGCGGAGAATCGGTTATCCTAGGTGATCCTCCTGCTCGTTTGCCATCATTTCCATATACACTATTTACCACTCAGCGTCTGAAAATTGGTGGGGAGGTAGCTAAGAACCAGAGAAGTTGTTCTTTTTATCCCGAATACAAAAATGCTGGTTAATGTAATGGATCTGTTTTTCGGGCTTCGTAGGCCGTTTCGTTTTTGGAACCGGTAGGTTGCCCACAAGTCAGGGCCGAGACTGCCTGGACGATGTCCGCCAGTGTTTACAGTATTAAAATAATAATGAAAACATTACACGACCAAGAATTCTCCTTTGCTTCCCCCTTCGCGTTTTAATAGCCCCGCCCAAAATGATCGATGTCAAGAATGACACGCTCGAACGGAGGAAAAAAACTGTAATTTGTCAGAGAGTGTCAAGGGCTGAACAAATCATATTGTGTGCTATGGGTACGGCTTGACGTCACAATCGGCAAACACTTGTTACGGTCAAGTCAATGGTGTGGTCTAAGACAGTGTTTTGAAAACTTTTGTGTGCGAACATTAAACGAAAGATAAATTTTTAAAGGTTTTTTTTATTATTCTATAGCGGATAATAGAGCAGGTGGGTCTCCTATATGTTAAGAGAACACCGCCGCCCATGAATAACCATGCCACAGCCCGCGCATTGGTTGTGTTGCCGGCTTTTTAAGCGGTACTTTTAAGAGCCTCCAATATTCTCACTCACTCAGCGAAACAGTAGAAGTACTCTACAAGCTAAACTATTTACGCTGAGTGTTCTGTGAGCCCGTGGTATCACTTTCAAGGAGCCGGCGCAATAAGTGCGTCAGCATTGCTTTCCCAAGGGTGTCCGATGATTAATATAGATAGCCCTTTACAGACCTGCCCATCATGAAAAATTTCATGAGCATCTGTCAAGCCGTTCAGAAGGAGTTCAACAACACCGCGACACGAAAATTTTCTAAGACAACTCCATATCTATTTGTAATTTGTATGCAATTGCCTAAGCTTCGAGCATTATTAAAGTTCCAATAATATGAAACGGAAACGCCAATCATCGTGTTTTAATTATCTCGATTCTCGATGGGTTTCGATTGACGTTTTGATTAACTTTTTTTGGGTAAACTATTATAATTGGCATTTCGTATCAATTCTCATTACAATATCTCTTTGCCTGTAACGATTCTCGGTTGTAACAAATAATAACTCTGATAACTTTGTTATACAAGAAATATTGTTTTATTTTAATATCTTCTATCGCATTTACCATAGAGAATTTTCGGAGGAGTTGTTTGGATTAATACCTGGAGCTGAATTTCATCGAACATCGAGGCAGAATATATTTTCCTATATTCTGATGTTTCTCGTGAGCGTTTTTAAAGGAATTTTATACAGCGTACCACCTATGGAATCAGCTGCCTGCAATATTTTTCATTTAGTTTATCTCTCATGCGTGTGTCATGCTACAGTTGGGGTTGTCCATGGGCGGATATCTTACCATAAAGCAGAGCCCACTATTCCGTTGTCCACATGCTATAAAAAATCTATTGGCCCTCGAAAAATGGCCGTCATGAACCAGCTCAGAACTGGCCGTTTTATCCTGACTGTTAAAAAGAATGAGCAGCCACAGTTTAATCATTATTTATATGTATAGCGGACAGCGGAGTAAATGGGCCTCGTATATGCTAAGACAACACCGCCGCCGATTGTGACCAACCGCGCCACAATACGTGCTTGCAGGCTTTTCACGCTAAGTATTCTGTGAGCCCGTGGTATCACTTCTATGGCTCTTTTTCTTGGTTGCGTCAGTGTGAAGACCGGCTATAATCAAACCCTTCCAGACACTGAATAAATTACAAATTAAATTATAAATATTCAGACTGGGATTCGAACCCGATGTCTCTGGCTTCGTGGTAGGCTTATAAAACGTTACCTACGTGGCTCTATTTATGTGACTGAGTTTATGCCGACTGTTAAAAGGATGAGTGACCGCGGTTGAGCGCCTCTATTAGTGAAAGCCACTGTCAATTTGGCGCTAATAGAGTCGGTAAGGGATATAAAGTTATTAATTTGCTCTGCATTAGGGGACCGGGCATTACGGCTGATTTGTGAGGGTGTTACCAGCATTATGCAATATAGACGCCTATTATATTATATGCGCTTCGTTACAGGCCATGTACTACGTAAATAATTTTAAAAATAAATTTATAATTTTATATATAATATAAAAAGCATGTGGCTCTCGGGGACAGGTGAGGTAAAGCTGTTGCATATTTTATATCAACTTATGTAATTATAATTATTTATTTATGTATTATTTTTTAAATTTTATTTATGTTACACTTTTTGAGCGTGAAGATCCGAGCCAAGTGATTTTAAAAGTGTACTATGAAGCGAGAGTTCGGGTTCGATTCCCGGTCCGAACAATGATAATTAAATATATAATTTATTCGGCCTCTTGAAGGACTTGACAGTAGCCGGGCGAGTTTAATACTGTCGCACCCGTGGGAGGGCTGTAACCATATGGTGACGTACTAATTTGGCGAGCTCGTCCGAAGAGATACGGGCTCACAGTGAAACGGTAATAATGCTGTTTCGCTGAGTTACTAAGGATATCCGAAGCCCTTGAAATTATACCGCTTAAGCGGCGTAAAAAGCCGCCAACACAGCAAACACAGACTAACGCGTCCATGCTTACATCCATTGCTGTCTATGAGTGGCGGTATTCTCTTACCATGCAGAAGACCCTCGTACTCCATTGCCCGCTATATCATAAAAAACCGATAACAATTGACCTCAGCTTAACCACCAGTTAAGTAAAAGCACAAGAATAGCCCCCCAGAGCTCAGAATGGTGACCATTAAAGCAATGTCCAACTATCGCCGGCTAATTTCATTATTAAAGTGGAGTCGATACGCGTGCTCCACACAATTCCCGGAGGATTCGGTTGTTAGCTCTCGTGAGTGGGGCGTGGTAGAGGCGGTAGCGAAAGCGCTAAATTAGCCATTCCCAACCTATTTCAGCCTCGGACCCGTTGAAGGATAGGTTTCACGTATCGCCTAATAAAATAATTAGCAAAAAATTGTGCGTCAGCTTATACTTCTCACATGGTACAGTGTTAATACTTGCCCGGCCACTGTCAAACAAAAAAAAATAGTTTTATTTTATATAGAACAATGATTCCCTGACTGTCGTCTGTGTACCGCCGATGATCTCCACGTTAATATATGGAGATCCGCGATGTCATTGACTATATACCTAATATGTTTTTTTTTATTATGAGGTCCGTGACAACTGTCCTTAATTCCCTATGGGTCGATGGTTGAAATAGATTGAAAATCGCGGCTATAGAAGATAATTTGACGCCAAATCTTATGAATCACACTCTACTGTGTATAGCCTAAAGCGACTCCGTAACCAAACAAACATTGTTCTAATGAGCTCGCCGAAGGGAAATAATGGAAGAAACATGTGCTCTTTGCGGCTGAATTCGCTTTATTAAGGACTAAGGACACGATTGAACTAAACGCGACATTTTGTCCTAATATCATTATCGTACAGGTGACTTAGTAATTCTTTATTTGAAAATCGGGAGGCAATCGTGCAAGAGGTTCAATTACGATAAGCGCTCCTCCGTCCTTGGACACATCTAGACCGTGCTGGGCGTAGGTACTCTCTTATTTGAAGGTTTCCCAGCATCGCGGTCCAGCAATGGCTGGTGTCCATGGGCGGAGGACTCCTTATCATAGGTTAGCTTCCTGCTCGTTTGCCTCCCTCTTTCTATATAAAAAAATATTATTACTTTCTTTACTATTTTCCAAAAACCTTAACATTTAATGATCACAATATTATATTTCTAAATTCTAGCAAACATCTGTTATTGGTATGTGGGTAATAAAGTCATTTAACAGTTGGCAAGTTTCACGCATCCATCAATTTGGTCACTTCCATCTCTATGGTACATTTGTGTACCGATAGCAAATAAAAACATTTGTTATATCAAAAAACCAAAATATTTTTATTAATCAAAATCAATAAACCAAAATGTTCCATTTACTTGAATCTCAGGGCGACGAACAAACAGCAATTCCTTTTTTATATGTAGTTATAGTAAGTATACTATAAATAAGATAATTACATTTATTTTCACATAAAGAACATTAAAAATTACAGTAATATATTTTAATACTCACACATAATTAAAAAATAACGGTCGAGTTTCTAACACGGGTTCTATATTATGTATAATATATATATATAATGTGTAATTATTTCTAAAATAATTCTGCGAACGGTATTGAAAATAGACGGTTGAGCAAAAATTAAGAGCAATTAAAGCCGTGACGTTTCTGATCGATGAAGGTTTTTCCGATACATCAGCACCCCCGGGATTAGCTGCAGCTCAGGCAGCGTCCACACCAGCTCGACCAAGCTGCGATATTTATTTATAACCATAAAAGATAACAAAAAATAAAAAACACAAAAACACCGGCGCAAATAAAGTGTCAGTATAGACTTCAGCATGGCTCTCCCACGAGACACTTAACGTAACAGGATAACATCATTAAAACAAGAATTCAAAAATAAAAAAAACACAGAATTAACACTTTGGAAACAGTTATAAAATCAAATAAAAGAAAACTCCTAAATATATAGGTAATTATTATAACTGTTTTAAGTTTCCGTTCAGTTTCGAACTTCCGATAGAACAGTAAATTATATAGATCCAAATAAGCTAACTGAAGAGAAAGAGGGAGAATCTTGTAAACGAAACCTTATCTCTATAAATATTTAATTCATTCAACTTTGAGTGTGCATTGTCTGAGTCGTGATCGTTTTAATTAAATCGCGAGGGGAAATAAAATTGACAAACACTTGGCGATACCCACGTTAAATTATGATACTTTCATCTCCTATCGCATTTATCACAAGCAATGTACTGAGACGCTCTTTGAATCACTACCTGCAGCTTCGGTGATGAAGATTTACGGTGTAAATCTAGACCAGAATATGTCAGATCTGCTCAATCTCTATGCTTTTTTTAAGACTTTGTGCCGTGCACTTTCTCTGTTGCAATCAGCTGCCTGCAGAGCTACTTCCAAAACAATACAACTTGTTGACCATCAAAAATAGAGCTCACCTAACTCTAAGAGGCCGACAACGCAACCGGCTACAGATAACCATGGGCGGAATTTTTTTCAAAAATACTGCATTTGGTTAATCCATTGTATAAGGATGTAATGAAGAATACATAGCATGATATAAGAATGCCACGAAGAATACACACGCCAAATAATTTTGTTTTTTCATCAAGAATCGAAAATGAGAACGTATCATCAAATAATGTTTTTTATGTATATAAAACACGCTAGCAACAATACTCAACAACACTCCGTAATGGTAAGAGAGCACCAACGCCCATGGACAATCCTCACTTAGTTTTTGTTGTCGGCTCTTTACGTCTCTAACAGGTATGTCGTAACTCGTAAATAATCTGTCTCTGCCGCATTGCAAAAACGAAACAAAGCAAAAAAAGTTTAAAAAGTTCTTAAGAGTGTTAGAAGATTAAAGTTAAAGTCTTTAACATTAAAAGTTTAATTACTCGTTCCTAGAATTAATCTTCAAACTTAACCAAGATTATTTAGAAAAGTTCTTTGATCTTTCAAACGCATAAATTTTCTTTGAGATATTCTTTGCCTGTATTGAATTTCAATTCATAGCTGAAACTGATACTTTTCACTTAGAGGATGTAAAATTTATTTATATTGTATAAAAACTAAACTATTGTATATAGTATAGTATATATATATAGAATAAATAAAAGACAGCCGTGTTAATTACACTATACATAACTCAAGAATGGTCTGGCGCCAATACACTTGGTATTAGTATTGGTCTTGGTCTTGGTATTGCGCTCACAGTCTCGGTCTTAGTTTTGCAACAGGAGTCCTACAAGTCTTCCAGTTACCTATTAAACTATTGCTAATTATTAAAATTTACTTCAGATCTTACAGAAACCTATCAGAATAGGAACATTTTGAGCTTGAATTAGCATAGCCATAGTAAAGACCAACCAGATTAATGTCTATAGATTTAAGAAGACATTGCAAAAAAAAAAGCTGGAAGACGCAAGTCTTTTTCTTGCTCAATTCTTCGTTCAGTCTCGATCTTACTAAAATTAGACGGTCTTGATTCGGCATAAATGCAATTTAGGCAACACTAGGCGCAGTTGTCCATGAGCGATGGTATTCTCTTACCATAGAAGACCCACCTGTTCCGTTGCCGGCTATACAATAAAAATATTAACAACTTATAATAAAAATATTAATAAATTAGTGAGGGTCGCTTGTTCATTAGTTCACAAAGATCTTTATCAAATCAGCAAAGCTCCGAGGTCCAACTCAAATACAAGTTACTAATATGTTGTCTCGACAGATTAGTATAAGTCAGTTAACTTATGCGATCGTGGTTACCGTAATCTAAGATAACTTAATTGAAGCGGACTGTTTGTATATCAACATAATATTCTACACCAGCGATCCTCAACCTATCATACTCTTAGGAATTAAGGTCAGTTTTCACGGACTTCTTAGTAAAATAAACAAAAAAAAAATCAGATTAGGTATTTATTTAATTTGTTATAGCATTTATATATGACCCAGTCATGACATTCCAGACCCCCATACATATAGTCCCCCGGGAGTCCAACTACCACAGGTGGAAAAACACTTCTATACTTATATATAAAACTTCTAAGTCAAACATCAAGGTAGCTAAACATTCCAGTAATAGAGATTTTGACTTGAAGAGAATTTATACTTATGTGGATTTAGATTCGACATAGTCTTTTTTTATAGTATAGCGGACAACGGAGCAGGTGGGTCTTCTATATGGTAAGAGAACACCGCCGCCCATGAACATCCGCGGCACAGCGCATGGTTGTGTTGCCGGATTTTTATGCCACTTTCAAGAGCCTCCGATATCATTCCGACTCATTCTGCGAAACAGTACAAGTACCATTTCACGCTGAGCATTCTGTGAGCCCGTGATATCACTTCGAACGAGCGGGTCCAATTAATGCGTTAACATATGCTTAAGCATGATTCTCCCACGGGTAAGAATCATTCTTTTTAATTTGGAGTTAAAAAATAATTCAATCTATTAGATAGAGATAGGAAGTCTCAACTAATATAGTAAAAAAGTTTGGAATAATATGCTCGAAAGACAGAGGTAAAATTTATTTTTTCGAGTTTTGGATGGAAAATATCTAAGTTAAAAGCCGGCTACACATCTCTTACCATTATAGTGTTATATCTAACCTGATGTCCGCTATATAATAAAAATGTATATATTTTATCATCATATTGCGCTTATAATGCAAACACCTATTTGTTATTTTTCCAAATATCGGTACCAAATATTTTCTAATTAAATGTATTTCCTTACCAATTACTAATAAAGAGCGTACCTATCATTAAAAGACCGGCTGCGCACCCGCGGCCCTGCAACGACTTGGTGCGTCCACGTGCGAAAGTTCACTTATAGCCTCCCTACCATTTACCGTGATTTACCTCCCTAATTTCATTAAAAAAAGTCACTCATTCAGTAATTAAATTATATTCTAAAACCTTGCCTTTGTACATACTAAAGCAGAGTTTCCCAAGTCTCAGCGATAAACTGAATTCGTGATGTGAATTCATGAACGGTGTCCGAAATTTATGTTGACAAATGCCTTGGAGCTGCGGTGCTGTTTAGTTTATTAACAAAGCTTTTTTAGCAAACAAAGACTATCATTAAAAATTAAAATCGTATTAAAAAAGTTCTTCAACGATATCGCTTAGGATTTGGAAGTTCACTGTTTTATAGTATAGCGGACAGTGAAAAAGCAGGTCTCCCTTAAATGATTACCGCAGCCCATGGTCAATACCGTGCTCTGGTTGTTCTTACGTCGCTTGAACTTTCACAGGCCTCCGGTAAACTCACTCAGCGAAACACAATACAAGAACCACTTATTAATCGTCATTTTTTAAATGCAATTTACAAATTATTCTATTATCTCCGTAACTAATGAATTTTATTAAGAAAATTGTTCGTATCTCTTAGCCCAAGAATAATTAAATAAAATATTACTACTAGAAGATAATAGCAATGTTCTACTAAATTTTACAACTAATGGATAACGTCTCTTCTATCTTTTTTGTTGACATTTAAAAACTTTCAAGTACTGAATAATCTGAATAAATAATAATTAAATAAATCAAAGAAACATTGTTTTGAAATCTTTCAAAAACATCGAACAAAAAATAAAGCAAAATGATTCGATTTTAGCGCACCCCGAGGCGAGAGACTTGCTTGGGGTCAACCATTCCGATATTCCCAATTCCCAATTACGTCCTATTGTATTATATAATTATTTTTGCTCTAGCAAATATGAAAAAATGCGGCAGACAAAGATTTGATCTATGTAGCAAGTTAAACTTAATCGCGTCAGCTTTGCAGTGTTCTGCAAACCGGTAATTTTTGAAAGGTCATGACAATGGTCAGGTTAGGACACAAAACATCTAATATAATTATTATTCTCTTTTATAAAAACAGAAACAAACTAGTAGTAGCCTCACCTAGGATAAGCGGTCCTATGTCCCTGGACACCCTAGCCCTTGCAGAGCCGCGGATGCGTTGGCGGCTTTTATCGGATAGGTACGCTCTTCGTTCTTCTCTTTTTAAGTTCTCCAAGTCGTAATAGTTTAGATATAACAAGCAGAAAGCTGATTCCTTTGAGTGATAATGCGGAAAATGCCTTAAAAACGCTCAGATTTGGAACGACAAAGATTAAGGTGATACGGATAGACAAAATTTAACATTTATATATTAAATACCAAAATAATGAAACAAACTACTGGATTCAATAGTTTAAAATTATAAAACCCGAGTTTCACACATAAAAATAACAGCAACGAAAATTATTCACAAATTGCTTTATTGACTCCTTAATACATATTTACACTTAAATTATGGCTAATTGGTTTTTGTGAGGGAATTCAATTCGCTTCTACTTTTGTTGCAACTATTTTATTGTATTGTGGGCAACGGCGCAGATGGGTCTCTAAGTTAAGAAATCACCCGCCCATGGACAACTGCGCCATAATCCGCGCTATGGTTGTGTTTCCGGCTTTATACGTCGCTTAAGAGATATAACTTGTTCGGGCTTCGATGTCTTCATAACCTGTTGTCCATTATTTAATAATAATTATGTTTTTTTATATAAAATTCGAGAAGCAAACGATCAGGAAGCTCATTTAGAATAAGCGGTCCTTCGCCCATGGACATCCAGCAAAGTTTTTAGTGCCGTGCTGGCGTTTTAAGTGATAAGTACGTTTTTATGAAGGTCTCCAAGTCATAAAGGTTTGTAAACTTTGAGTCATTGCTCTGAGCCAAGTTTATCCTTACCCCAACAAGAGTGTATTCAAAGTGTGGTCACTTCGCCGGAAGTACTTAACGAGCCACATCCTCGCCCTAAACGTTTATAGCCAGCGTTTTAATTACATGCTGACACGTACGCCTACTGTTGCTTATTTCTGTTCCCTTAAAAATATCTAAAATACCAATTTATATGACATATTAACATACCTTCATATATTTAATAGAAAAAGATACTACCCTTGATCTCTACCGTATTAACTCTTATTGTATTGCGCCCCGGTGCACGCAGCTCTTCTCTATGGTAAAAAGTCATCGCCGCCCATGTTAAACGTGCCACAGCCCCCAATTTGAACTATTGTTTTGGTTATTGCTGCCTTTTTACACCGTACGATCGGTATAATTTGAAAGTAAAACGTGTGGGTAGATGAAAATAGCTAGAAACACGAACATTTTCCAATCGGAAACAATATAAAAATAAAACCTCTTTGACGTACATGATTTGTCTACGCTACTTATTATCATAAAAAAGGTTGAGCACAGTTGAATTTTCGTCAAAGTGAGTGATAAAACATTGAAGGAGTGAACGGCACAAAGGAATAAATATCAGAATATTAAATGAAGACAAAAGCTCAATTTTCTTAGCGAGAGACTCACAAAGACCTCTCCCGGATTCCGGGACAAGTTTCCCCTTGATAGTGAAATAATGGAAGAAAATTATTTCTTGACCGCTGACGAAAAAAGGGGTGCTATTTATTATAAAGAACATAAATTGTATGCGTTTGTATGAATACTCTTCCTGAATGCAGATTTTGATCGCAATCTCAATAGTTCGGTATCCGAGTCGATTACCATTCTGAATATAATTAAAGTTTCAATAATCATTTATTGACTGTATTCCCATTTTGAAAGGGTTTGTCAATGGCCGGGTGAGTCTTATTACTGTTTTCTCCGTATGAGAGACATACTGTAGCCTATTTGGCCGGCAACGCACCCGCAGCCTAGCAAAGGCTGGAGATGTCCATGGGTGGAAGGCCGCTTGTCCTTAGTGAGCCTCCTTACCACCGTGTCCATAAAATAAAAAACAAATCAGCGTAAAAACTGAAGAACCACCATATTTCGATTGCTGCTCAAGTAGCGCAAAAACCCTGCCGCAAAACCAAATTGTGGCTCTGATGCCAACGCGCGATCTCTTACCACGAGGAGACCCGGTATCGCAATAGTCTATACCATCGTTTTGTACTTGCTTTCAATTGTTGCATAGGTTCTGTAATAACTAGTCTAGAACTCTACGCTGGCTCCTGTCGATGCCAACTCGGCGTAGGAAATGAAATTCCGCCGCGGTCAAATAATACCTAGTCGCGCTCCAGGGAAATTTAATTTAGCCACCAAACGAATGCTTCGCCTATCTGTTAGCGTAAAGGATTCGATCCGTTTCCAGTCCACTGGTAACTTTCATCCCCACCAATTAGTGGGAGACAGTACTTTTTAGATGCGAAATAAATGCCAATAGGACTGACTTATTTAAAACTAAGTTGAGTTTATTTAAAACTCCAATTTGTCTTTCTGAAAAGTAAATAAAATTAATTAGTAGTTTATTATTTATTTATTATTATTAGTTTATTACCTAGCATTTACTTCATTTTTAGCATAACTTCCTTAAACTAAGCTGAGAAACAATCTTAGCTGAATAAAGAAACGACAATAAAACTATGTATCTAATACCTCTCGATACACACCACTTAATAAAGATTAAGTATCTAATGTAACATACGGTTTTATCTCTTTATCTATCGTGTGAGGCATGACGGAGGAGAGGAGAAGGGAGAGTTTGTCTGGAAAAATATCACGAAGGGGGATACGGCGATAGGGGGAGGGGTGTAGTAAGATGTCGCGTATACATAATTATTTTTTGTCAAAAACATGGTCATTTTAATTACTGATATATATAGGTAATTAAATAAATTTAATACGCGCGATTAAGCATTACTTGTATCCTTATTAAAAACAACCAGCAATTTTTCTGTTTATTTTATTATTTTTATCATGTTCCATAATTTCAGACTACATTAAGATAGTTTATATCTGTATTTAAAGATAACATTTGAAAAATTTTAAGAATTTTTGTATGTACTTACAAATAAATAATATACAAATGATGTTGGATATAGTCCTAAATTTTACTACATATCCACCAAAGTGCTCACAGCTCTCACATAATACTCAGCGTGAAATAGTGCTTGAAACAGTGCCTCTACTGTATTTTTGCTGAATTAGTGAGTCCTTCAAAATGCCGCTTAAGTGGCGAAAAGCCCGCAACACAGCCAATGCGCGGACAGTGGCGCGCTTGGTGATGGGTGGCGGTGTTCTCTTGCCATATAGAAGACCTATCTGCAGCGTTGTCTGCTATACTATAAAAAAGGGAAGAGAGGGTTAAATACTAAATAAAAGATCACGTGATTAATGACAGTCCCTAAATGATAATTTGGTATGCGTCTGCGACGTTATCAAATCAATTCGGTGTATTCAGAGTAAGTCAAAACAGAGGGAAATAAAGTTGCTAAGACCACCCATATGTATAATTTAAATGAATTTAATTATGATCGTTCTATGCATTTTACGATGCGTCGGAAATGTCATTGATTCGGTTTTGGTCGCCATTAAACTGTATTGGGAACATATAGTAATTGATCAAGGATTTATTGAATTGTATAGCGGGAAACAGAACAGGCGTGTCTCCTATATGGTAAGACAACACCTCTGGCTGTGAACAACCGCGCTACAGTCCGCGCTTTGGTTGTGTTGCCGGCTTAATTGCAAGGGCTTCCGTTATCCTCACCCACTCAACGAAAAACAGTACAAGTACAATTTCAAGCTGAGTATTCTGTGAGCCAGTGGTATCATTTTGATGGAGCTGGCCCAATTTGTGCGACAGCATATGCTTCAGCATGGCTCTCCCATGGGTAAAAAAGTCCCGTTTTAATTAGAATGTATATTTTAGTTTGATATACAAAATACTGTTTGAGAGTATCTCTTATTCTCAGGGACCCGTGCACCGTTGTTCGCTATATAATAAAATCAAATATCTCTTGCAGACGTTTCGGAGTTGTTGACAAGCGGTTCTGCGTGGAAGGCGGCTCCCGCTGCGGCAAGGGCGAAGGCCTATTCGTGTTCGCGGCTGACTGTGCCCGAGAGCTGACCGAACTCCTCAACCTTTACAGCCACGAAGTGCAGTCGCGTCTCAGCGTGGCGTCTAGGAGCGGTTCTGGTTCGTAATAACGCATATTTCTACATTTATCTATTTAAGAAAATCTTACAGCTAGCATAGCTTAATATTACAAAAGTTAATAGAATGAGAACGCTAATTAGTAGCTTTCACTACTATACAAGATACTAAGAGATAATATTAGCAATATGTATATAATATAGATATATATATATATAATATAAGTACATAATACAACGATAGATAACATAGATGGATAGAAAAAATACAATAAAATAGTAAGATTGCGTAGATTGAAATGTCTCCTATTTCTTGACTCTTGACGATTTGAGGATCTTCAAAATAACAAAAAATGTAGAACAAAAGAACCAGTACTCTCTTTGAAAATCCCTAATCTAAATTTATGCATTTTTTATTAAAACGAGCAGAAAGCTCATCCATGATAAGCCGTCTTTCGCCCATGGTCACCCCTAGCCGTTGCTTTATCGTGGAAGCGTCACATTGTCGATGGACGAAGGACTACTTATTCTAAATGACTCTGTATTGCCTGTCGTTTTGTTTATTAATGTTGCTTTATAAAACTAAGTCACAACTGTGTTAACCTGTAGTCGGAATATTGATTTAACTTTTGAACAAATGTAAAATAAAAAAAATGAAATTACTTCTTTTAAACTACAAAGTTTAGCTGAATTTAAAAACAAATATATTTCATTTACCTAAATAGAAGTCAAGTAGTATCAGTATTTAATATTATGTAGAATTTTTTTGTACAAATCTTCACAATAAAGCATTATTTTTAAATTTTCTAACAACTACATATAATTGCAGTTCTAGACAAGCGGTATTCAGACACAAGCTCCTGCATGGACGACTGTTTCAACCAATCAATGCGCTCCGTGTCCCCATCGTGGGCTGGTCCTTCGAGCCAGACCATGCACTGCCTTTCTGGCCACATGGACCTGGACTCCAGTCTGGAGGAGGAGAAATTCAGAAGGCCGACCTCCCTGCCAAGGTGTTCTAGTTGCATTGGGAAAATTAGCCATTTGACCAGGTAAGATTAATAACCAGTTACATGACATGTAATGTTAGTAATGAGTGCCTGGCTACACAGAATACCATACTAAATAACTTATATTTTAGCTTTAGCGGCGTAAAGAACCGGCAACACAAACATTGTTTGGATTGTGAAGTCGTTGTCCAAAGGCAGTGATCCATCCATCAAGGAGATCCGCCTGCCCTGCAATTAAAAGTGTTTAAGTTTTTTCTCAAATAATAATAATTGATGTTCAAATTTAGCAGTATTTTAATAAAATAAAGCCATAATTAGATTTCCAATTAAAGACATTTATTTTATTCTTTAGCTTTCAAGTTTTTTTTCTATGGTTCTGGGGATAACATAGCAGGTGTGTTCCTATATCATAAGACAAATACGCCGCCCATGGACAACCGCGCCACACTCCTCGCTTTGGTTGTATGGTCGGTTTTTTTACACATAGTTTCCAGTTCGAAGTAAAACGTTTACAATAATACTTATACACCTTACTCATATATTTATTCTACAATTAAAATAATACCTGTATTTAAGTGTATCATATGAATTAAATAAATCAATTTCAGATCATCAACTATGAACACTCCAGGCTCCATGATGTCACCCGTCTGGACCATGGAGAACATCATGGAGAAGCGTTCAGACTCGGACAGGGCGTCCATATACTCAAGGTCTAGCGGCAGCGCCTCCGAGTACTCAGTGCCGCGAGGCTGCCTTTTGGACAAGAGCTTCGACTCAAAGCGAGCGAGCCCGGTGGCCTGCTGCACCCCAACGGTACCCGTGAAGACGGGCAACACCTGCCAGTGCTGGCAACAGCCCAAGACGTGTACCTGCAGGAAAAAGACCTTCAGCGGACCATACGAAAACTATGATGTGCCAAAGACCCCCATGCCTTTAATACAGGTTTGTACTTTGAATGACATTTATGGTATAGCGGGCAACAGAAGGCGGGTCGCCTCTATGGAAAGAAATAACTGCGCCACAAACCCCGCTTCTATGTTGCTGGCTTTACGCATCACAAATGGTATAGTTTCAATATTATCCGACATCCTCACTCGCGCCAAACACAGTACCTACAAGTATTTCACGCTGGTACGCTGTGATCTCGTAGTATCATTTCGAATGAGTCGGTCAGCGTTTCAGCGCTTCTCTCCCACGGGTAAAAACGTTTTAAGATTTTCCCAAAGCATGTTGTATTTATTTCTAAACCCCCTATTTTTACAGGAACACCCCATAGACGTTAACGCTGTTGCAGCGAGCTTATACGATACACCAAAGAAACTTAAATGTCTCATTGGACAACAGTGCGGTTGCAAAGATAACGAAACCAAAAATGAAGACAACCAAACCGTAGAAACTTGTGATAGTAATGTTAACGATCACTCCAACTATGTAAACGTAACGCCAAGCAAACCCAAAATAGACATTACAAACTATGCAAACATAGACAGAGCTACGCTTGATGAATTCGAGAGCTCACTGCGTATCCTTCGAAGCGCCGGCTTCAGCCAAGAGGAATTGGATGCGCTGGAAGACATACCGGAACATGAAAACACACCAAAGGACTATTGCAATGAACACCTAAACTACATGCCCATGGAGCCATTAGAAACGAGTTCATCAAGTAACAGCAAGAACCTCTCGGATAACATTAGCAGAATCAGTCACGTCTCAGATCCAATGCATTCAGAAACGGACAATACAATCAGTACAAGGCGTTCCAGCTCTGCAGACTTCAGCAAGCGACTCGATGATGACATAAACCCAATCTGTTTCACACCAACAGTCATCAGACGCACCAGCAAATCAAATCGCATTAACGAAAGTATTCCCAAACATAACCAATTCAAAGTTCCTGAACCGAAAGCCGAGAATATTCTAGTCGCAAGGATCAGGGACGCTGTTAAAATCAGACGATCATCAAGTGTACCAAGTAAATCAGATAAAAATAGAGATTCGTCCAGTTCAAATGATTCCGGTGTTTCTACTGGATCGCTGAAACATCACAAGGGTGACTTCAATGAGTTTGAGACGGCCGTAAGTAGTGTGCGTTCTTCTAAAAGCCACGTCAAGAATAAATTCAGGACAACGTTGGCACCGGTGCATACGGCCTTTGTCAAGTCGAGCTCATCGGATCCTTTGAAGAACCTGTCCTTTCAATTCGAGGAGATGGCGACGATGGCCAAGTCCAACTCCTGTGACGTCGACACTTTGACTAGGCGGAAGAAAGGCAATGGTAAGTACACAGATTTAACTTGGAATAGTGTGGGTACACATGGGAGTACAAAACCCTCATGATTTTGTTACCTGCTGCCGTTAACAGAACACTATTGCACTGGCTTAGTTAAAACAGCACAAACCAAAATTTCGCATCAAAAGTCCGCGAGAAGCTGTGAAGGCCTTATGCCAAAAGCATTAGTCAATTATAAAAAAAAAATACAATGTAAACTCCATGTAACGTCTCTATTTAACGACAAACTCCCTAAAGCGTCGAAATCAATTGGCTTTAGTTTGTTTAGCTTGTGTTCAATCCACCTTTTCTTCTCTCCATTTAACGACATCTCTTTATAACGCTATAAAATGCACAGTCCCTTCAGTGTCGTTATATAGAGTTGATACTGTAGTTAAAATAGTTACTTAGAGAAGTCCGTTCAAGTTAGACGCCAACGGACAGGCTTAACTTGGTATTTATTGTAATAATAACCGTGTAGTAATTGCTGATATAACATATAAAGTGAAACCATCTTTTATTGTGGACTCAGTGGTCCTGTGGTAGCCATTCCATTAAAAAAAATACGTCATAAAAACATCACTTTCAATAAGAGATTACCGCCGCCCATGGACAATCGTACCACAACCCGCGTTACTTGTCTTGCCGACCTTTTACGCCTCTTAAGTGGTATAACTTCAAGCGTCTTCCATATTCTCACTCACTTAGCGCAACACGGTATTTGCTGTTTCACTCTGATATTATATGAGCCGGCCCAAATAGCGTGACATGGCTCTCTCACGGGTAAATCAGTGTTACGACACTCACCCGTCCACAGACAAGCCCTTCCAAACACCGAAAAGATTATAAATTCTTATTCGGACCGGAGAGCGATATCTCTCGCTTCGTAGGCTTATAAGATCATTTAGCTACGAGGCTTACAAAATGTGCTATATATTTTTTTCTTATTTCATTCCAGGCGACGCCGATTTAACCGCACGCCACAGTCACATGACGAACAAAAGCACTTCAAGTGGAGCATCAGACACGTCGGACTACATGGAGTCACTCTCCGTCTCCTCTTTCTCTTCCTGCGATGTCTCCGCTGACCGTCACGTCACCAGGCCGCGGTCCGGCAAGGAATATGCCAGCATTGACCGAGCCGCCCTGGCTAGCGTCTGTGACAACTAAATCCAGAGTATATAACATCACAGATCTATTGTCTGTATTGTCATTTCATTTTTTGAAAAAGTTTTGGAGATATATCATAACATAGTTAATGAGAGATAATACTTACATTTCCACACTTTATAGTAAACAGTCAATTTATTCATGAAAAAAGTGGGACATTTGGTAATAGAAAATACTAAATGATTTTATGAATTATCGATTAATTATAAACGTTGTTTAAATAAGGTTTTTATTGCTGTATAAGAGATAACTTGAAATAAACCCGATGTTTTCAAATTGGGATAAGAATTTAATCGACGCACCAAGGGTTGCGTTGTAATACCTTCTGAAGGGGGCAGGCGTCCCATATTACCTCCCCCCTTGAGATTCCGAGATGAGATCAAGATAAACAACGTTTATAAGTAATAATAACGAAATTAGACATTTTCTATGTCAAATCATTTTGAAATTTTATTGTAAATGGTTTGTATTGTACCTATTATTATTTAAAAATCAAAATTTTCGGAAAAAAGGGTTTTTAGACTGTAACATTTTCTTTTTCCAGTATAAATGTACTGAACTGTTTTAGTTGTGTGCACAAACACAATATGAATCGAAATTATCTATTTTTATAAATGTTTCATTCTGTAAATAATGTATAAAACATAAAATTTATAGGATCGCAATATCCACATCGTAAAAATCTAGTAATATAGTTTTTTCTAAAAAGGCTCTTACCTGAGCCTTCTTACAAACCTCTATACACTTGAGGTCGCAAATACCTTGATGTGTGATCAAAATACACGTCAATCTAACAATTGTCACAATCAGTTGACAGTAGTCAGATTCACACATATATAGCATCAATTCTGCATATAAATCTACAAGTTCTTGTAAAAATAACCCATTTACTTAAATAACGTTCCTATGTACAAAATATATCAGCTGAATAATATAGTCTTATCGAATTTAGATTTCTGTAGGGTGCCAAAAATGATAGTACCTAATATTAATATAAAGGAATACTTTTTTTCTACGTTAAAAACAAAATGTTTTTTGTCTCAACCATAACTTTATAATTCAGTCTTAATTTCAGAGAAAGATAAACACAGAATGAGAAAGATCACTTTTCACCAAGTTCCCAATATTATTTTGATATTTAAGAAAAAACTACTTAAAATAACTACTTAATTAATCTCTGATAAGAGTAGAGACTTAAAAATATTTAGTATTAATTTGTTCCACCATTTTGGAACGATTAAAATTAACATAGAATTTTGACACCTGTCAAGTTATAATTTCTATAAGTATTTAGGTTACATAACGTCTCTATTTAGTCTTTGGTACTTAATTTTTGTGCCTTCGCTATGTAGGAACTTGTTTATTTCGCTTTAGTTACCTTAATTAATTGAAAAGTATTAATTGATAGTTGTATAAATGTACGGTATGTAATGGCTAGATTCGTGTATAATAAATTTATAGTTTTTTAACATATAACACATATTTATTGTTGCAACACTGACTTGTCTATGCATTGAAATGTGTTGCAAAAAGGGCCTGTATGAAACGAAAAGCAATAGTAATATAAATGAAATAAATAAAAATGGATAAAATATTTTAAACATGATATAACTTAGCATTTTTATACAATTATATCTTCAATCGGCTTGATGCAGTTCTGAATTTTTTATTATTAATCTATGGACCTATAAGTAAAATGTCAATCCGAATCTGTTATTGCAAAGCTCTATGATAAATGCTATCCGTCCTGCAATTTTTTTTAAATCGGACATGTTTGACTATAACCTAATTTAAACTGTTTGAATGATTTTATCTAGTCAATTTAAATATGGCGGTCAAAAGTAATTTTTTTTAAATTATATGATAATTTGATGCAACTATACCCCTATCATTCACTACTTTCTAGTATTCTTATATTGCTAAATTCTTAGAGTAAACTATGTTTTTAAAATTACAAAATGGCCGCCATGGTTTGGTTTTGGTATGTGCACGCACGGTTTTGTGTTTTTATTGATTAAGGTGTTATGTAAAAAGGCGTTCTTAACTTTATGTTGCTACTGTATTTTAATATTAGTAATTTACACGCAACTGAAGCGAAATATAGTGCAGTTTCATAATTTTAGTTTTTTTTAACCCTTACTCGTAATTTTCAATATGACTTCAAATGATGGACTATTTCATAATGGTATTATTTTACTATGTTACTATACTATACTATGGTATTATTTTGTACGTCATAAAATATTACCTGATCTAAGATACAAATTAAAAGATAACAAGATATTATTTTATTATTTTAATAGTATAGCGCACAACGAAGTAGGTGGGTCTCTGATATCTTAAGAGAACCCCTCCGCCCATGGATAACTGCGCCATAGTCCGCGCATTGGTTATGTTGTCGGCATTTTACGCCGCCTAAACGCTATTTTTTTTATTTTTTATTTTTAAAAGTACCGTTTCACGCTGAGTATTCTGCGATTATTTTGTCACTTAACAATAATCTCACTATTTCAACCTCATTGTCACAATCTTCGGTAGTATAGTGGTCAGTATCCCCGCCTGTCACGCGGGAGACCGGGGTTCGATTCCCCGCCGGAGAGACCTTTCTACTTTTTTAAAAGTTAATTTAATGTAAATAATAAAAATACAAGATATATACTATAAATCTTTTATGTATTAGACCGGCACAGTATTATAAGGATTTAGTTCTCAGAGGAGTGACGAAGTAATCCGTCCTATGTCTCTCGGGATTTAAAAGCGGCAGATGGGTGGTTTAGAGACAACATTGCTACGGTAAATGACGGGTTTATACAACAAATCAAAGCAAAATGTTTCACAAAAAATAGGCGCCGGCTGATATATTATTAGCAAAATCACCTCAATTCTTTCTTTTTAAAACAATACTTAATACGGAAATCGATTTATAGTTTATTTGTTAAATAATATTAAAATATCTTATTTTATAGAGAACTATTACATATAATATAGTATTTATTCGTATTGGGTTGAAGAAATTTATGAATGTCCTCTATTTCTGCAGTTTTAAGTCCCGACTCCCAAGCTCTCTGGAAAGATAAAAATCTTTTTAATCTAAAAGCAATACATTTTCAAATATAAAAGCATTTGATAGGATCTGCGACATTGAGCTCCTGGAGGGCTACTGATAAGGTGCATTAAGAAAATTGCACTTCGAGTAACGCCCTGATAAGGCACCCCACAATTTTCACGTTAAAAATGGACATTTTTAATTTCATACCATTTTTAACACTTCAGATACAATGATTGGGTAGATACAATGTATCTACCCACTTAAGAAGGTGTCTAAATATCACGGCGCAATTAACAATTTAGCTATAGTAGTTTAAATAAAATAAAATTTAATCAATCATATTATAAGATGCCTATTTGAAAGCTAAGTGGTTTTATAAGTCTACCACGAAGCGAGAGGTATCGGGTTCGAATCCCAGTGTGAACAAAAAACATATCATTTAATTCATAATTTCTTCGGTCTTTGGAAGGGCCGTGCGAGGTCTTAACAATGTTGCAACCCTGGGAAAGCCACGCTGACGCTTATGCTTACGTACAAATTGAGCCGGTTCGTCCGGAGTGATACCACGGGCGCACACAATAATCATCGAATTGTACTTGTATTGTGTTACGGTGAGTGAGTCGGGATATTGGAGCGCCTAGAAATTTAGGCATTTAAGCGGGGTAAAAAGCCAGCAACGCAACCATTACGCGGACTGTGGCACAATTGTTCATGGGCGCCGGTGTACTCTTACTATATAGGAGACTGTTGTCCGCTATATTATAAAAAAACACTATTTTGAAAAAAGGCCTCCATGGCTCGATTTATTTATTTGCATAGTGATATGTCAAAAAGTGTATTTTTTGCCGCCATAACAACTAGGGTTTATTTTTATAATTTAAAAAAACTTCGTTTTTGAAGTTTTATCTATGAAATAGATGGAATTTAATGCATATTGTTAAAAAATGTGCACAATTAAAGTAAACTTATGTAATTCAGTCAAATATTATCAATTGTTGATCAAAATTTTAAATTAAAATCTTACTTGGGAAGAAATGAAGATATGACCTAAAACAGAACCGTAAAACTATTTTAAAATATACAAATTTTTGAAAACAAGTGATAAAAGATGATGTAAAGAGATGTATTATATATTTTATATATAACCATATTTTTTTTTTCTTTAAATGTTAAGTGAAAATGAGGTTTGATATGACAATAGGAAACTGTGAGTCAAGGAAACATTACTTTTTACGGCCGACATATCATTTTTCTTTAGCAAGAATAAAGGTGTTATGCCCAAGGGAAGCACAATTTTTTATTAGTTTTCTGATCCATCAAAATGTAGTTTTTATATTGTGAAAGCATTTTTTCTTTATCTATAACTACTCATATTTTTTTTATCATAAATAAATGATTTTATTACGTCTTCAATTGAATGTCATAATATTATTTAAAATTTACTATTTAACTCTGATATGTTATATGATATACGTATTAGATGGCAGGTCACCTCCGACAGGTATTCACGGAAATCCAAGGGGGAGGCCTACGTCCAGCAGTGGACGTCTTACGGCTGAAATGATGATGATGATGATGTTATAAAGAGCTATCTCTCAGTAATTTAAGATACAACAGTACTGGGTTCAATTCTGTCTGTATAAAATTAAAAATAATCACAACATTCATTATTTGATGGGATTTACAATAATGTAAATTTACATAATTATTAACTTTGGAATCGCTTGACAGAGGCCAAGTGGATCTTAACACTGTCTCCTCCGTGGGAGAGCCAAGCTGAAGCATATGATAAAGCACAAATTTGCATAGCCTTGGTCTTTAACGATTCCAAAATACAGGTTTCTTACCATCAGAAAACCTACCTGCTTCTCCACTTTAAAATAAAAAAATGGGTGACGTCATAGGAGCTCAGCCAAACAGATGTATGGCATAATCTTTTGAATTCACAAAGAGACTCGTTTAGTATACAATCAACAGACTTTAACGATTCTAACTTGTAAATAACACTTGGCCAAGATCCGTTGGACACAATGCTTCTCTTTTTCTTTGTTTATTTGATAAAAATCGGTGAGTTGCTTTACTTTGTTTTTTTGAACTGGCTTTCGTTGGCCAGAGTGCGTTGATACAACGCATGCAGACACTAACTCGCCGAGAATTTTTGCCATCAATCTGACTTTTGAGTCACCATCGAAAGCGGTTCTTGTCGCTATCCCTATACAGAATCTTATTTGATTGTTTTTCGTTGCGGGAAGCTGTAAGTTTATATTTAGTACCGTGATAGGATTATACAAATCCTTGAGTTTACGTTGAGTAAAAGTGAGCTTCATTAAGAGCAGGTGGGTTTCTTCTATGGTAAGAGGAAACCGCCGCCTATGGCCAACCACGCCATATTCCATGCTGTCATGAACTTTATTCGATGTATTTATTCAATCAATTTTGGAGTAGTTCTAATAATCAACTGAAAGGGCGGCTGCCTTTTTGCGTCATCGCAAGTTGTGGAACGCCGGGTTTCAGCGCTGTGTGCACATTCTATGGTTTACACATAAATAAAAGAAAAAAATGATTTCAATTCATCATCAATCAAACATCAAGTAATCTAACATTCAGGTCAAGCGTTCAAAAACTATCATTATCATTCAATGAATGATAATGATAGTTTTTGTGATATTTAACACATTTTTGAATAATCATATTAGTCTGTGGCTCTCCAAGGACTGGGGATGTCCATGGGCGGAGCGCTTATCCTACGTGGACCACCTGATCCTTTGCCGCCATTTCCATAAAAAATCGACCTGTTGAGAGATTTACGATTGATTTAATTTTCATCAGAGAGTATCACGACCACTACGCCATTTTACGAAATGACATGTGATCATAATCAAACATTCAAGTCCTGCGAGCCCTGTGAGAGGACATGCTTGGAACCCAATCCCAAATGCGGTGTGACTTGCGGCGGCGCTAACTCGACATGTGGAGCTGCTTGTCTCACCGGGTGCTTCTGCCCAGACGGATATTTTAAAGCTCCGAACGGACAGTGCGTTCTCTTACCTGACTGCCCTAAAGGTAGGCCTAATTGGTTTTTATGATATAGCGTTAAATATATTGAAGTTAAATTAAATCAATTGGAATAATTTGACAAAATTATTATTATTATTGTATTGATTTTTATTTTATTTTATTTATTAATGGTGTAGCGGAAAAAGCAGATGGCTATATATTAAGAGAACACCGCCACCCGTGGACAACCGCGCTTCAGTCACAGCTTTGGTTGTAATAATTTTATTTTTACGCTGGCTATTTCCGCCGCTTAAGCGGCATAATTTCGAAGGCCTCAGATAACCTCACTCACTCAGAAAAACAATGGAAGTAATTCACGCTAAGTATTCAATGACTATTTTCATGATAAATATGTAATTTATCGCTTTTCGATTCCACTCATCACATTTTTAGGATGGCTTGGACCTTTTGGAATGCTTCGAAGTCCCAATGTACCACCGGCTAAATAGTCTACTAAAGAAATTTGTATTTCTAGCCGAAGTGATGAGCGTAGCGAACGAACCCACTATTGAAGAGTGTCAGTTGGATGAAGTGTTTGTGTCTTGCGGTTGGTGTGAAGCCACTTGCTCCCAGCCCACTCCCGACTGCCCCCCAGACGTGTGCACCCAGGGATGTCTCTGTCGACCCCCGCTACTGCGCCATAAGAGTGGACACTGTGTGGAAAAGATAGACTGCTTTGGACGTAAGTTAAAATCTATTTATGTCACAATATGTGACAGTACCTCTTATTAGAGATTTTATTGATACGAAAACTGGAAATAAATTGACTGTGTTTATGATGGTAGTCCAGAACTAAACTTTTAAATTATTATAGTTCACTTTCATTTCGCATCTTGCTAATACAACTTCATATTTATAGAGATCCATTACTAAGGAATTACCGTGAAGTCATGTGTAGCATCTTAAATCCCCAGTCTGAAAAGAATTTGTAATTTTTTCGGTCTTTGGAAGTGAATGAAAATGGCAGGGTTTATGTCTTAGCACTGTTGCTTCCGTGGGAGAGCCACGCTGAGGCATATGCTGACGCACTAATTGAGAACACCGGAAGCTCGGCAAACTTGTCTATTAGCATGAGACCCTTCAAAACATTGTCCGTTAAACAATAAAAATGATATAATAATATTTTATCGAATTACAGCCGATGGCAACTTATATATTAGGTATCGAAAGGCTGAAAAATATGGTTTTTCTTCAATATATTCTATTGTCTTTATCCTGTCAATTTACAGCCATGCGGCAGCTACGGTAATAAAAAGATAACTTTTTCCCAGACACATGCAAGGATCGTAATGAGGAATATGTATGCCGATATGGCTGCGAGCCCCGCTGCGAACGGCGTCCATGTTATCCCCAGCGACGCTGTACGCTTGGCTGCCATTGCAAGTTCGGCTTCTTACGAGACAGAAATGGACACTGCGTGACAATTGACGATTGTGAACGAAGTGTCACTCAGTCTATTCCTAATCCCTTATAATATTTAATTTATTTCTTAATAATTTTAAATTAATAAATTTATAAATTTCGATGATAATATCGAGTATAAGTTATTTTATTTGTCACACCAGAGAATTTTTATCATTAAAGAATAAACTGCATACATTCTTCATGCTTTGTTAAATATTTATAGAATTTTTATAATAATATATTTTTCAGTCTCTCTTCTTAGAGTCTTCACCTCGATATATATTGCATAATAGCTTCAGCCATTAAAAAATAGAGAAATAATGATAGTCTCAAAAGATTAGATAGAGAATTAGGTGGTATTACTTTGGTTCTGACTCTTGTTAATAGGTATTTTTTTTATTGTTGGTAGCCAACGGAACTGTCGCGTCTACTCTATGGTAAGAGATCGCCACCTTTCATAGATAACCGCACCACAATCCACGTTTTAGTTGTGTTGAAACACAGTACAAATACCATTTTACGCTGTGAGCCGGTGGCAAAAAAATGCGTTAGCATGACTTTCCTACGGGTAAGATAGTGTTAAGAGATTACTGAAAAACTAGTTATAGCTAATTAATTTAATGTTTATTATTTAATATTTATTCAATAAAATCATATCTTATTTAATATATAATTTATAAAATTCTCGTGTCGCGGTGTTTGTATTTAAACTCCTCCGAAACGGCTTTCCCGATTCTCATGATATTTTGTGCGCATATTGGGTAGGTCTAAGAATCGGTCAACATCTATTTTTCATCCCCCTAGATGTTAAGAGCCCATCCCTAATTTTTATTTATTTTTTCGTAAACATTTTTTGTTTTTATTTTTTTATGAAACAGCATATAGATATACATACAACGCCAAATTTTCACCGCTCTACAATCAACCCCTACTTTTTATTTGATAATTAAAAATTTTACTTTAATTTTTGTTTTACAAGTGTAATGACATAATAAAAATGTAATATTACTCTTAATTTTTCATCCCTCGAATCTAAACCCCTATTTTTATTTTTTTAATATTATATTCTATCCACAAATCCGTAATAGCGTTGCTAGATGGCAATCGATGTATATATATAAAAATGAATTGCTGTTCGTTAGTCTCGCTAAAATTCGAAAACGGCAAAACGGATTTGTCTTATCGTGGTCTTGAAATGTTTGTCGAGGTCTAGGAATGGTAAAAAGGTGAGGAAAATTAGTATAATTGCCGGCAAAATCCTCAAAACAGGACGGCAAAAGGGGACGAACCCATACATCCAAGTCTTTCGTGAAATAATCAAATATTAGGTATTGTTTAGAATAGAAATAGAAATGATTGAACATCGGTGGCGAGGTAGCTTATTACCAGAAAAAGGACAAGCTTTTATTCGAATTCAAAAATGGAAGCTAATGTGTAGTATATCTGGTTTTCGTGTTTAATATGCCCATGGATTGCTGATGGTTCATAATTAGACCCGGTAGGTTGCGTACCGGGCAGGACGGCGTCTTCCGTGTCCACTAGTATAAAATTTATAATCGATTAGGTTAAAGAATTTGTATACCTTTTTAATCGATCATAGTCAATTATCAAATGCCTTTAACTTGTTGAATTTGAAGGTTATGAAAGCAAATGACACTCAAGAGTCAACAGTTGGCTAACTTGAGAGTTTTTATTGTTGGCCTATTTGTTTAATTATGTTTTCGTCTTTCGAAATAGAATTAACAAAGCATTGTAAGCTTGTATAGTTATTTAGATAAGTAAAATAAAAAAAGTGATTGTAAAACATGAGTGAGAAGTTGAAGGAACTACGCGAAAGATCTCAAAAGAGAAAGAAACTACTCGCACAAACGGTACGCATAAATAACCAATAAAATATATAAAATATAAATAAAATATATTTGTCAGGTCTATTTCAAGATCAGTTTCTGTTAATAGCAGTTTTCCGCGCCAAACCAACTGATCTTAAACGTCAAGCTCATAAGGCACTACTTGTTTTTTTCTATTAGTATGACTCTTAATCAAGGGCACACATCACCGAAAAGAATGTATATTAAGCTTGTTTCAGCTTGGTGTGTCAAGTGTTAGCGAATTACGACATGCACTCGGTACAGGCTTGGATGTTCTACCGAAAAAGCAAGCCACAGCAGGATTCAGTGCTGCCGGTAACGAAAAGCCGACACCCAAAGAGTCCGACAGCTTGGTTTATACAGATTCATCGACATTCTTAAAGGTTAGTTTTCCTTTGAATAAGTCCCAACTTTTAAGCTTGATGGCTTTCAATAATCTTAATCTTTCATTAATTCTTGAATTTTCCAGGGTACACAATCATCAAACCCACACAATGACTATTGTCAGCATTTTGTGGACACGGGTCAGAGACCTCAGAATTTCATTCGTGATGTGGGTTTGGCTGACCGTTTTGAAGAGTATCCAAAACTACGAGAACTGATAAAGTTAAAAGATGAGCTGATTTCAAGTACTGCAACACCACCAATGTATCTTAAATGTGATCTCAAGGTTAGAATTTTTTCACTTCTCTAATAATAAAATTCTAATAGAATTATATAATTTCTGAAACTAAAAACTAGGATCACTATGATGTTTTTTCTAATAAAAGAATTCAAGTAAATGCTATTCCATACTTGCTAGTAAAATATCCAATAAACTCATTCAAGCTAATTCTTATTCTGTTTGATTTTAATTAACCTATTTTGTATTTATCTTTCTAGCATTATAATTATTAATCTGTGAATCATGGGTTACATTATTATGTTTGTATTTCTTATCTCTTGTTTTACTTCTATAATGTAACTGTTTGTTGTTCCTTAAAATCCCCATAGACATTTGATCTGAAGACAATGGGTGTGAAGTTTGATGTGATACTGGTCGAGCCACCGTTGGGTGCAGGCTGGAGGTGGAAAGATGTCCTGTCCTTGGAATTACATCATATCGCTCAGCCTCGCTCTTTTGTATTCCTCTGGTGCGGCAGCTCAGAGGGTAAGGATTTTTAATATTTTACAGATTTTTCATTTGCCAATATCCTTATTTGTATTTTAAAGGATTTTGAGGCCCATTATAAATCAATTTTCATGATTTATTTACACTATAACATTCAATCTCCTAGATTTGGCCTACTTATAGTTTTTTTTTTATTAATCCAGGGGTGTCCTCAGCCCATGGACACCCCATGCCCTTGCAGAGCCCAAAATACGTTGCCGGCTTTTAAGAAAAATGTATGATATATATGAGGTGCCATCATAGGTCATTTTACTAAATTTAAATATTTTCATATAATATTCAAAAGGCATATGTATATATTTAATAGTTTATTATATTTTTAGGATTAGATATGGGCCGAGAGTGCCTTAAGAAGTGGGGATTTCGGCGATGTGAAGACATTTGTTGGATAAAAACAAATATTAAAAATCCTGGACATTCTAAGAACCTTGAACATAACGCTGTCTTCCAGCGGACAAAGGAACATTGTCTTATGGGTAATCTATACTAATATTATAAAGAGCTAATGTTTGTGACAATGTTTCGGGTAATCTCTGATCACCTGAACGGATCATGACAATTCTTTCAGTAATAAGAAACTACCTAGATTACTAGTAATCTAGTGACAGTGACATGAGGGCTATATATATATTTTTTTATGCTAATCGGATTTGCAAAGAAACTTGAAGAAAAAACAGTAGAACAATGTTTCTTACAAATGTGGCCTTAATGAGAGATATATGATTGATTTGTAGAGTTTGATTTCTATAAAAAGTCTGCGACAACATATGGCAAAACAATGTTTGCCAAGTCTGCATATTTGTTTATAATTTTATTTTAATGTTCTCACTGGTGTAATTGTAAAAGATTTATTTTATTGTTTTAGGTATAAAAGGTACAGTGCGTCGTTCAGTAGATGGTGATTTCATTCATGCAAATGTTGACATAGACCTGATCATATCTGAGGATCCGGAGTTTGGTTCCACTGAAAAACCTATTGAGATATTTCATATTATGGAACACTTCTGTCTTGGAAGGAGAAGGTGTGTATGAATACAGCCCGGTACGCCACATGCCGGACACTTTCTATTATATTTTGGCTAATTTACACAATATAATTATAAATTGTAGTCTATATATTATTCTGATGAATGAGTTATTTTATTATAAAATCCGTTGGCAGTTTCTGCGAGAAAGCGTAATAAACATCTATCTAAACAAACTTCCACGTTTATTATATTACAAAGATATAAAATTGAGTGGAATTGGTCATTTATTTTTCATATAAATTAATTTCAAGGGTGGTTCAGCATTGTAAATACATATTTTTTATGGTATGGCGGCAACGAAGCTGGTGGGTCTGCTATATGGTAAGAGAACACTGACGCCCATGCACAACCGCGCCACCGCCAGCGCATTGGTTGTGTTGCCGGTCCAATTAGTATGTCCGCATATGCGTGGCTATTCTACGGCTGATAAAAATATTGGAAAAAAAATATAAATTTGTTTTATTAATGGCACTCAAAAGTTTTAAATATATTTTTTTATAGAGTCCACTTATTCGGACGCGACTCGACGATACGCCCCGGCTGGATGACGATCGGCCACGAGCTGACCAATTCGAACTTCAACGCGGATCTGTACGCGTCTTATTTCGAAGGGCGGGAGACGACCGGCTGCACCGAACGTATAGAAGCGCTGCGCCCCAAGAGCCCGCCCAACACGAGTAAGGGGACACGTACCCGCGGAAGAGGTTTCCGAAGTCGCGGCAGAGGCAGGGGTTCGATAGGATAATTTGTATTGAATAAAGCATTTATTTTGAATTGTTTTTTTTATTGGTTGTCAAATTAATAATTATCTCACAGAGTGTTTCGCTGAGTGAGTGAGGATATCGAAAACTTGAAAATGCCGCTTAAGTGGCGAAAAAAGCTGGCAACACAACCAATACTCGGACTGGTTTGCGATTGTCCAAGGACGGCAATGTTCTCGCACCATATACAAGAACCCACTTGCTCCGTTATCCGATATACCATAAAAAATTAAAACGATAACGATAATAAACGAACGAAGTCCATTTGAAAGTAAAAAATGGACAACGTACAGCTTCACGAATGCTTATTTTTACATTATTACTTACATTTTGGGGTATTTTTAATATATTGTTACCTGTGCACACATAACCAAACACTGCAGTCTAATATTCTCAGATCTTAAGAATTATAACTGATTGGGTACTATGTAATTTGCCAGGATAACCATTCTAAATTTGACAATATTGAATAGGCTAACATTTTTTCATTTAAAAACTGTTATCAGTTTATTCAAATACAATAAACTCTTCCGAATTATTATGCCTTGATATTGACTAAATAAAACACAAAACTATATACATCAATATATTTTATTTTACATAGGTTGTCTTTAAATCAACTCAACTATTCTGAAGTTCATCAAAATATAAAAAAGACAAAACAAAAATATGACATATGAGATCTTTTACTTACTAAGATAAGAAAAAATTTACATGTTCTTGTAATATTTTAATTATTGTGGAACTAAGAGTTTACCATACACAAGTTTTATTATGCGCCGGCACTGCGCCCACTACAGAGCGATATCTCTCGAAATCGAGCTTACAAAACCAATATTGTCGCAGATTGGGGCGATTTTAGAAATGACCCGAGAATTATCGGTACATTTAACCACATTAGGACAATCAGAAAACATTTCTACGGCCATTTACACTAAACCAATCTTAGCGTACTGTATTTTATATCTAGAATAGGCGTAGTACCGGCGCACTCGTCTTCAATTGACTCCACCGATCAAGACGGTCCAATGTTAAGTCTTAAATTACATAATTCATTTTGTTATCATTTTACAAGGCATATTCTTCCATATAGCGGCGCGGGGGCATCCTCCAACCGAATCTGGGCTTCGTGAACGCAAGTCGTCTAATAAAACTAGCCAATTGTACTAATTCATTCAAATTATATCTTATAAAAATTACTAAACAAAATAAGTGCTTCACCTGAATTGCAAAGCTTCATTTAGCAATTCATATATATCGGTGTCTGTCTATACAACGCTTGTCAATTAGGCTGTCCCGGATCTTGAGTGGAGAAGGAGCAATCTGGGAGCCTGTCCAGGATAATTAAGAGTTGGTACACAAAGTGCTTCAACTGTATTGATATATTGTATTTAATTTCAAAAACGCCATTTTAGTATAAAAAATTTAGTTTGTTGACTGATTTTAATTATTGAGATAACGCTGAGCGCGAATGTAAACATTTGTCTTGGCAAAAATTTTGTCTAATTTGATATTAAATAAAAGATTGTTATTGTAAAGTACTAACATCGACTTAGTACAGATGGCCACAAGCTTAAGACAAAGCACAACAGCTGCTGCGTTGGAGCGCCATCGGCGAGAAGGCTGCGCGCGCGCCGCCTTATACCCTTCTAGTATAACCGTCATAAGATCACATTTTTCTTATAAGGCAAACAACAATCATTAAAGCTAAACCTTTGATGGAGGACAGGGAGGGAACCGATAACGAATCCGTGCAAACGAAAAATCAAAGTGGAATGGGGACTAAAACTAGTTGACTTTCAGTAACGAAAGGACACAAAAACCAAAACTTATACACATCTAAATTTGTACTTGATCAAAACGCGTAAAAATACGGACGCCATGTAGATTCCAATTCGCTTCATTCTTTCAATACCGCGTTACTTCTAATCTATATTTACAAATTCGAAAACAAAATGGCGGGGGCGCTGTTCGTGAAAAGCGTTTTAAAATAATAAAATAGAACGAAAACCTAACTAATTAACGAGACACTATGAAACTTAAACGTAGTTTAGACTGGAAGCATTTCGTGGATTGGACAGCCGAGCCCGTCATTATAAAAACTCATCCCAAAGGGGCGATCCGTGGCGCGTAACCATCGGGTCTTCTACTTTGTGATGATAACACTTATCAGTTAAAAATATCCCTTCAAATAGCGACGCAGCAATCCATTTCCGATTCTATGACGTTCCTAACCTATCTTAACGCCTAACTTACCCTAACACTTCCAACCAATGAAAACCAACAAGGCCCACGCAAGGTCCACGATCTACCTTTGAATCAAACACATCACGCCAGGAAGCGCTCAAGTATTATGTAACGCAATTTAGGGAAGGGGGAGGAAGGTATTATATAATAATGCAAAATTTACAAAAATCATATTATCCGCGAATGAAACCAGCGACGTATCTTAAGATTTTTTATGAAATAGCGGACAACGGAGCAGCTGGGTCTCCTATATGGTAAAAGAATACCGACGCCCATGGACAACCGCGCCACAATCCGCGCATAGTGTTGCCGGCTTTACGCTACTTAAGCGGCATTTTTAAGAGCCTCCAATATCCTCACTCACACAGTGATACACAGTAAAGGCACCGTTTCAAGTACAACTACTATTTCACGCTGAGTATTCTGTGAGCCGGTGGTATCACTGGTGTTTTATTGATTTAATATTATCGCTACTAAGATATTTTAGCAACTTTCCGGTAATTTGGGCAACATTATCGTTTCTTTTGGGTAAAATTAGTCAAAAATCTTCGAAAATTGCGTTACGTAATCCCTCATACGACCATCCTCGACCTCCATACGACCCCACGCATACTAGCAGCGCACACAACGATTCCGAACGACGCAATCGTAAAAAAATATAACAAACACTAGGTTACACTGCATTTCAAATCGAACCCTGAACGCCATAGATATCGGAACACGGAGACACCGACACTGCAATTCTCCCACATCGCTTCCATCACTTTAATCAGCATCTAAAAGCTTTTAGAACGCCGAGTGTTTACCATACATTCAATTAGGAGCCGTCCACTAATCACGTGATCTTTTTATTTAGAATTTTCATCTCCCCTTTGGTGATATGTGGTGAGATTTAAGCTTAATCCCTCCCCTCCCCTTATTCAAGATCATTTATATTTTAGTACCAAAAATCTAAATTTTCTTCAAATAATATAGTTCAATACAGGTATAAAGTAACACAAAATAGAATATTTCATTGGCGAAAAAATAAATACATGTGAACTACTACTTACTAGAACCGCCCCGCTCCTCTATTGTCTTCTCTTGTGATTTTTGCATTACGCTTTTCAAGCATTACGCGATTATTGGACGTCCCCTTAAAACATTCCACACGTCGATATGAACAGAGGTCAAAATGACAGTACATATAATCTGTGGCTATAGTTGATCTATAGTCAACAAAAGAAACTAATTTTCTCTTTGAATTTTGTTTATATTCTTGCTCGATTCTCTGACCTTCTTTATGTAAATATCATTTTACTGACACTGGCAAAACTCTTGCTAGTTACAGAAGCCAAAAAATAATGACAAGAAAAACAAAAATTCAATTTCTCCACACAAACGGCTATCATTTCAAACTCGTTCACACCAACTGACACAACAAGATCCACAGATAACACAAGCCAACTGTCAGTTCGTTAGCCGTCCCAACTTGACGTTTAAATGTCATCGATAAACTTAAGGCGGGACAGATTATTCAGGCCTAATAAGTGCCTCTACAATGCTCAATTATAGTAAAAAAAGCTTCCAAGTATTATAATTTCTATCGGCTTGTCAGTGAAGAAAATTTTAGAAAGTTTTGAACTTGAAAACAGCAGCAATGAAATTTAAACGATATTAAATTGTTTGCATCATTTTTAGAAATGGTCTAGCATAAAAAACTCCAATTATGGATAAGGCAAGACTCCAGAAGACAGGCATACAAGAATTAGACAACCTTCGTAAAAAAATTAATTCTGAAACCTGCAAAATTCTCAACAGTTAGGTAGCCTCATAACAAAATTACTCGCGGCACACCACAGGTATAAAAAATACACAGTATACAAAAGAAAATACCACGGGGTACGTTAAAAAAAAGTCCTACAAATTGTGGTACACTTTCGTCAAATTAAGAGTGAGAATATTGACATGAAATTTCGTATCTCACTAAATAATTCTACCATACAGCAAGACCTGCATAGATGAGTACTATGAGCTGTCAAAATTATCATCCGAAATTTGACATAGTGTAAGCAATATTTACGTACGTACTGACAGGATCAAAGCAAATATGGAAGCAATCATTATTTATGTATTTTTGTAAGAGATAACTAAATTTATGTGTTAAATTTGAATCAAAACTCAACTCTTTCTTTCTCCTTCTTTTTTTAGACTTTTTGAAGAAATCTTTTCAATGTATCTCTACGTAAGAATCATCTTCATACTTCAAGAATGGTTTTATGCAACGAATTGTCGAAATCCGTTGAGCGGTACTGGAGATTTGAGCTTTGCAACACATTCAGCGATTTATTTTCTATATAAATGCCTCCAAGTGTCAAGAGTCCACCTGTCAGTACGAACGAATCCTAAATCTCAAGCAAAAAGTTAAATCAATGTATGTAATTAAAATTTTGCAGCATCTATACCGTTTGATCAATACTTAAATGGGATTTAGGCCTGCTATCAACGATCCAACATTCGATTAAGATTTTTTTTTAATTATCAATTTTTGTATAGACTGTAAAATGCGCAACTTTTTAAAATATTTTTATTTAAACTATGGGTAAGATTATCTGCCAAGCAAACTTATATGAAGTTAACATTAAAAAATAATTTTAATATTGTAAAAACTTTATTTGAATAACTTCAAAGTTTAAACCATAAACTATAAAAGCCTAAGCAATTTCTTAATGTTTTTTTATTATATAACGGACAACGGTGCAGGTGGGTCTCCTACATGGTAAGAACGACCACGTGCGTTGGTTGATATCTTCACTCACTCAGCGAAACACAGCACAAACACCGTTTCACACTGAGTATTATATGAGCCCGTGATATGACTTCGGACGAGCCGGCTCCGACTTGTGCGCCAGCATAAGCTTCAGCATGGCTCTACCACAGGAGAGTAAATAGTAATATTTAAATGACAAAACCACTCAGGAGTTTATCTAAAACAATAAAAGTAAAGAAATTTCGAAAAAAGCGTCCTCTGAATTTTTTGTCTTTGTTTTCAAGAATTATTCATATGAAAAGAGTTTGAATTAGGATATCCATTAGAGATGTCACTGTCATATAAATTTGCTTGTCTATAGCCCGGCTCGCTTGTCTACGCCCCTGATTGAAGGTAGAACGAAACATTATATTTGGTTATGTATGAAGCATTAGTACTCCTCGATTCTACCAGGGTTTAAAAACATATGTGTAACCCCACTAACGGCCTAAATCCGATGGCAGGAATTGAGATCTTTGAAACTAAAAAAATCTACTGTCCATTGTTTCTTAATCAAAAGCGACCTCTCGAACCGTTAGACCAGATAAAAACTTGCAAATTTCAAAAATCAAAAAAAGTCTTTATATCTCTGACAAAAGAGATGACGTAAGAGATTACCGATACCCATGAACAATCGCGCAACAAACCTAGGTAACAACGAATCTTGAAATTTCTAGAATTTTTTTTTTTTTAATTTTTCTAGCAAATAATCTTAATTTTAGAAAAATCGATCTAATTGTGTCAATTATATGATTTAATCGGTTAACAAATTGCGTCAGAAACATTCCAGATCTTAAAAAATAAATATTTACAACGTATTATGAGAACTAAATAAATCCTCTTTCTTTCAAAGGTTGTTAAAAAAATGGGAAGGTAAGTATATCTGATCTACAGCCGAGAAGTCTGTGGTGGGAATTCTGCCCTAACTTCAGGCCAAATTATTTCTATTAAATAAAATCTAAAAATAAGCGATTTACGTGTTAAGACAAATATTTTCACTAGAATTATTTAAGTTTTGTACTGCGACATTCATTTTGAATGCCTATGTCATTTTTGTAAAATTAAATAATTTCTCGTGCGGGAGAGATATTTTAAAAAATCTATTAAATTCCTCAATAACTTTCACCGAACTATCTCTCTACTACTTTTCACTTTAAAGAGAATTTATTTCTCGTGTATCAATTAGCATGGATAAAATAAAATTATATTTATCATCAAATTTCTTAGTGTCATATCGTAAAATGCATTTACAAATTAGTTTCCGATAAACGAAACTCAATAAAATACAAAATTATATATATAAAAAAACTGTACTCTCACATTACGCCATGTCGCGCACATGGTCACACACGTTCACGTTGGTCACAAAATGGCCTCGGCCGCGCGCGTACATCATTTTGACAGATCGACTCTTAAGCGGTTGTCCAACGCAGAAAGTTTGAAACGTCAAAGGTAAATTAGTAAAAAAACCATCAAAATTGTTCAATTTTGAAAAATAAAAACCCATTTTCCAACCACAGTTAGCTAACCTAAGTTAGTTTACATATGAAAATATGTTATTAGCTAGACAAAGGGCATAAACTGAGAAATATATATTGTCAATATGTCATTTGTCACTATTTGACACATGGATACACATTGCTCAATTTATAACCCCCCCACCTGTGTTGCTCATAAAAACTAATGACGCCGTCGCACCCAAAATTAATTACTCAAGATAGAACTGTCATTGTTTAATGTTACCTATCACTGTCACAGCGGCCGAATTATGACTATAATTGTACTATTTACGAGCATGTAAAATACAGTTTGAACTGATCAGCAATTTTACCAATTTTCTTTTATTATAAGTACATATCTATAATTTTTATAGTTTTTTTTGCAATGCCTGAATTAGACCATTCTAAGTGAGTAAAAAATAGCTCACTTTTGTATACAGTCTACAAAAAGTACGCTTTAGCTATAAAAATTAACAGATGTTCGCTTCGGCGTAAGTTTTTACGACTAACACAGTGTGACCCGAGCGTTAAATTAAAAGTCAATCTGTAAAAATTACTTAACATTAGCTCAGTCCAGGGGATGGCACAAGCCTATACCTACACACAGACACACAGAACACTAAGTTTTTCAATGTCACTAGGAGATTGGTCTCTACGCCAACCGCTTTAAGGCTGAATGTCGATTAATTCGCCAATCACAAGTACGTCGATTCACCTGAAATGAGAAACCCATGTAAGCTACCGAGCTATACATACGACCTCTATTTTACAATTTGCAGTTTTTCTTGTCTATGAACTGACATCTCTGTTTTGATATCTTAAATTACGACTCTGGATATTAACCTTTTAAATTTTCAATTATCACTCGGAAAGTTAACATGTGTTAGAGAGAACTTTGACCACATTTATTCAGGTTTGAATTTTTATATCACTTTCGCAAAACCTCGAAAATATACATATTTTTGAAAAATAATTTTTTGACGCGATCTTTGTCGGTATGGCGCCAAAACTCATAACACCCATGACATATGAATATTATTTATGTATCTAATTAGTCATTATATTTTTTCAATCTGAATTTGTATTTTGTGGCCTGGTCACGTTACATTTAAGCCTAATAAATAAGTAATCACAGATTACATTAATATATAATTTAAAATGTTAAACTGCAAATCTACCATAGTATAATAGAGGTCAGTGCACACACCACAGATAAAATAACCGATTTGAACTTTCGCGCCTTTGTCAGCGAAAATTCAAATTTAGATTCGCCTCAAACATGGCGGGAAAAGAGTCTGTGGCATGTGTGTGTCGGTGCGAAGCCATAGACAGCGCATGATAGTTAAGAATGAATGAGTGATTTGTGCCAAAATATATGTACATTTTACATTTATATTTACATTATACATTTAACTATTTTCAAATTTATATGAAAATTCATCTTAAAACTCATATTGATAGTGAAACATGCTTCTGTAACCACTTTTCTATAAAAATCTTTCAAAGTTCACGGTGTTATAAAAGTCAATTTAAAAATTCAATTCAAATTATTGCATTAAAATTAAATTCCTAGTTTCATCTATGAATATGGACCTTTTTTCCAAAATGTACACATCACCCCTCATATACAAAGGTGTCTCAGGTAAAGTGAATGTAAAATCAATATTTTGGCATCTGAATGGTTAAAGGACAAACACATGACACATCTCACAACACAGACAGACAAATAAACACACATTTTATATGACAAGCATGCATACATAGAAACAAAAAGACATTCTTTACAAACTGTGGTACCTACTTGAAAATAAATTTATGGACCAGAGATCCCCAACCTATTTCAGTCATGGATCCCTAGGTCCTAGGGCCTAGGAGTTGGGACTCCTTTTTAAATAAACAGCAAAAAAATCAGATAAGGTATTTATTTTAGTTATTAAACCGCCCAAACATATATTTGCAGAGTCCCAGGGATTCGTGGACCACAGGTTGGGAAAGACTGCCATAGACTGTAGAGACAAACCTTCCATCTGTCAAACTGACAGAGCTTTGGTGCGACTTCATACCAACAGAAAAAAAATTGTACATACATTTCTATTCAAAGTATATAGTTGTATCACAACTCGAAACCACCAATTACCTAGCGTGTTACAGTGCAACAAAAAATATTACAAAAAAAATGAACCACCACCACAAACGAATTTATTTAAGTTATTTTTCATGTTCCTTTTGAGTACCATTCAAACTATATTAATTCCAATGGTACACATTTATAAGTAACACGAAAAAACTAAAAAAAATTAAAATTGCGAGTTTACGTAAAAAAATTACAAGATCTATTTGATGGTTAAAAAAAAACAAACAAGGAACATCTCTTACACATTCCAGTGCTGCAGATAAATTAATGCGGGAAAAAGCTCCGTTGGGTTTCGAACCCAGGACTATGGAGAAATGCAATTTCGTTCGAATATAACCGTGTTTCTCCAAGGGTTAATGAAATCGGTTTTAGCTGCTCTTCAAAAGTGTAAGGGCCAATAACACAATTCTACTTCACTGAAGCCGATGATGCAGGTGTGAATATATGGAGGGAAACATGCGAAAACATGTACGGACTTTCCATCAATCTTTTTAAATTTTTCTTCAAAAATATAGTACACTAAAAATTTTAGGCGAAATTTCAATAAATTGTAATCTCACGTAATAAAAAGATATATATTTGAATTTGTTAATTACAATTTTCTTTTTCTCGTTAATTGCAATAACAGATAAAATAAAGATACCATGTTGAAAAACCAGGTATTTGTGGACTCCCAAAACTGTGTAGAGGTTTTATTGAATTAATATATTTGGTAATAATCTTTTTCTTTCTTTAACAGGAAAACATACAAAATGTTAATTATATTGAATTTATATTTAAATTACTAAAATAAAATATAGCAATGCAAAAATGGTAATAAAATTTTGTATAGCTTTGCTTCATGGAACAGACCACCAATTTGTTTCTTGTGTAATGTGAAAACTTAAAAATGTCTACATATCTTTGAAACAGTTAACATTAAGAAAAGCATCTCTTATTTATTATTTGTATTGAATGAAATGGTGGTAAAGTTTTGATGTAAAGTCCGCGAGAAGCTGTAAAGGTCTTATTCAAACAGCGTTAGTCATTTAAAAAAAAGTTTTGATTAAGGAACGCATCCCTAAAAAGATTTCTTGTGTAAGGAAAAATACCTAAGAAATGCTAATAAGAATTTGAAAAAAAACTTCTATAAATTTTAGTATTAATTACTTATATTATGAAATTTTGGTAAAATTACGATGAACTGAGGCCTATAAAATCAAAGGCAGCTAAATCCTAGCTGCTTAATATTCAGTGAACTAAAAAAACGATAATTTTATTTAAGTTAGCTAGGATATTATATATTTCAAGACCTATTTGGTTAGCAATTTATTGGTAAAATGAATATGCTAGTATGACCAACTGACTAAACTAGATGGCGCCATAGTTAACTCATTTTTTCATAATGTGGCGTTTGATTCTATAGTCCTCATTTGTGGATGGAAAGTCCTTACACGGATAATGTAAGATATTTACGTGTTTGTCTCGGCACAGAGCGGTGACAGCGGACGGTAGCGACCGACGCGTTCGCAACCCGCGCCTACAAATATCATCATTTAATAATGTGAGACGAATCCATCCGAGCGCAGCAACGGCTGAACCAATTCGAACACCTCTTCGCACTTTCATACCCGCCATACAAGCGTAACGGCATCAAAACGATACATAGACTATATATGCAAAAAACACTTTAAAGCGCCACCAACGCACAGTCCATAGATAAACACTCGTTTGAGGAGACGTGCACACCTAGACACGCCGAATCTGACGTTTGCAGGACACTGACTTCCGCCGCTGACAGCTGTCAGCTGTCAACGTCACGTATGACCGAATTCCGCAAACAACATATCCCGCATATCCGCGCGTGTCCGCCCGAAATGGTTGTCAATTAATCTAGATTCTAGAATCATTTTCCATCGCCATTCCATAGGAATAAACTTTTTCCATTATAACTAAGCGATTGGCCGATAATTCGTTATCGGTTGAAGAGATCTATTCATTACATAAACAAAACATATATATATACGCTCAGTGTCCCACTGTAAGAGATGCGTTCCAGTATTACATGACGCAATTAGGGAAAAAGGGAAAAGATTTCGTAAGGCATTACGACGCGTTATATAGGGGGATCTATTACAACTTTCAATAATTGCGTTACGTAATGCTTTAACACACCCAAAGAGAACAATATTCTTTTGATGCCATTTAGTTTTGTTATATTTTTACGATACACACACTACGTACACGTGGCCGAAGTAACGTCTATTTTTTAAAATTGTGTCAAATTTAGCATGATAATTTCGACAGACCACACTCATGCCGCTGTATTTCTATTATTTATGCTCATTATAAATACACAATACAGCACAACGTTCAAACATCGATTCCAAACTCTTATGAAAATCATAAACGAACAGGTTCATTATGGACTGTACTCTTTCGTACCCGAGTGTCAAAAATATCATCTTAAATTGGACAATTTTAAAAGTAACAGAGACAGCGATTTAAATCCATCTCTGTCATACATCGCTCGCTACACAGATCTATACTATTCGTAACAATATGAAAAATAACAACATATCACATAAGAAAAACACATATGTTTATAAATAAATCAGGCAATTGATATTTGAATTGGAAAAATCGACTTGCACGTCTAAATCACACTGTTCCTTGTATCTAAATAAACAAAACTAAATAACATAGTAAAATTACATGGTACAAGACTATAAAAATAGCCCATCAGCACGACGACAAGCGAGACAGTTTCATTATAATCTTAGAAAACAATGTTGGAATAATACATCAAAGATATCAAGTCAAATCAGGTATACTTAGCATATATTTACAAGGAATGCAGTGACCACCAACACAAATGGTATCACTGCTGAACTTATTACTAGAGTGTACACTTGTGTGAACTTTTACGCTAACTATTTGATAAATGTGTATCGATTATGTGTAGTTTTACGTTTTATTATGCAACATATGTACTGAGGCCAATTGGGACTGCTGTTAACAACAGAGCTTCATTTCTTTAGGTTATCTGTCAGATTCGCTGTCACACTGACCTACCATGTTGTAAAGTGTGACACGTATTCAAATGATTTGAACCGCTTAATGGTCAATTGTCAGCCAAAAAACAAAATTCCCCGCAAAACGGCTCTTAATGCTAAAATCTATTGTGTTAAAACCTCTTTTCGCTTCCAAATGCATAATAAAATCTTTAACATGCGGTAAATTGTCAACAGTCGTATTTATTCTTCTTTCGATTCCCGCCTCGAGTTTTGTTTTGTTATGCATCATATGCACAGAGGCCGATTGGGACTGTGGCCTCGTTGATATCAAGCCTCTTTTCTTTAGGCTATATGTCATATTTAGCTGTCATACTGACACATCAAAAGTTAAGAATGACACATTTTGAAATGATAGAACTTCAGCCATTCGCTAAAGTCATTTGTCAAACAACAAGACAATTGCAATAAAACCTCGTTTCGCTTCGGAATACATAATAAAATCGGCCAACACGCGTCAATTGTCAACAGTCGTGTTTATTCTTCTTCTTTCGGCTCTCGCCAAACTTCCCGCTAAACTCCCGCCACGACGCTCTCATATCGCCCAGAGACAATCGCGGCCTCGATTTCTTCTCGTCCATAGACTGATCCGAACCGACCTTCGGTATACTTCCCTCTTTATCACTGTCAACGCTATCGCGTTCTGTCTTTTTCGACTCAAAGGTCTCATACACACCGTACGAATACTCGATGGGTGCAAATTTTGGCCGCCTATCCGCCTTGTAGCCCATGCAATTGCAGGAGCCGTTGAGACAGGAATCACACGACTTGGAGCTAACATTGCTCATATCCGATTTGAACGTTTTGCAATCGCAATCGATTTCGTAGCGACAATTCTTCTCACACTTATCCTTGCACGCCGAACACCCGTCCTTATTGTCGCTCGCTTGGTCCGCTTTTATCGGGAAATCGAAACGCGACTCGGAGCTCAGGTCGGACGGCGTATCCTTGCACTGGCAATAGTTGGGCCACTCGCAGCTGCCCGAATTCTTGCACGACACGTCCGTATGAGAGCTAGTGTCGCGGCTGTCAGATTTGCTGTCACAATGGCATATCGGCGGTCCGAGCAACCTGTACGCCTCCATCTTGTACTTGCACTCGCACTCTGTATCCGACTCTGCCGGACATTGAGCCTTTTTCGTCCAATCGCTCAACAGTAATTCATCAGATGGCTCTGTCGCTTTGTAATCGGGTGTGTCTTTCTCCTCGGAGACGTACGGCTTGAGCGTATCACTCTTCGGTGTGTTTGAGTGGTGTGTGTCTGTGTGCGGGTGGGTGTGTGGGGACGAGTGTGGCGAGGTGTGCGGTGGTGTGTGTGGGTGGAGATGCGCGGCCTCACCGGAGTCCCAGTGGCCGTCCGGTTCGGTGTCGGGCTCTGAGCACGATGAGGCGGTGGACGACTGGGGTGATGGCGGCCTCTCGCAGCGTCCGCTGAACTTTGACGTCTCCGGCTGCTTCTGGATTATTATCTCCACCTGAAGTGTGTCATATCAATGTTAGATATATTCAAAACTTACCAATACAGTAATAATACAAAAAAAGGTAAGTATAAAAGGTAAAAGCGCTCATCTGTATTCACTATCACAAGTAGTTCAGCAGTGGTGCACGACCACTTCGTACACACACAAACACAAAATATAAACAAATTAAAATAACCAATTGAAAAGGTGTAAAACAAGGAGATGGAATTGTTCGAACATATAAAATAAACAAAGTATGGAGATATTAATTAGAAGAAGTACAGGCAATCACTCAGCGCAACGACTATGGCTCCTACTAGACCACACTCATTCTACTGCAAGATATATAATGCATTATATTACATACATAGGGATCTCGATAACTCGACAATCAAATGCTAAAAAATATGTATTTTTTTTCTTCATAATTTAATATTTTTCTACTTGTGATGTTAAAGTTAAAACGGTACCACATGGAATCGCAGGTGAACTTCACACAAAAACACTAAGACTAAAGATCTAGAATCTAGATTCAGAAGCACAGGTAAGGAAATACCTTAAAATCCTCGCTATACAACTTATGTTGTTTGTCCTTGTGTGCGTCGTCCAGCTCCCATTTGCTCAAGGTCAACTTGAACGTCTCCAGATTGGGGCCTGAAAATCGACGGTCGTAAATCATTTTATAGAAAACTAGGCGATTCGGCAATCTTTTTCCATATGCAGTAGCATCCGTTTGAGATCCATGCTAACGCACTAATAGGACCGGTTCGTCAATTCGGTTCGCTGAATGCTCAGCGTGGTATGGTAAGTTTAGAACTTGAAGCGCTACTTCTGCTGTATTTCGCTAAGTGAGCGGAGATATACCGGAGGCCTTTAAGCGATGTAAAAGACTGGCAATTGTCCATGGAAGGCGGTGTTCTTTTACACCTGCTCCGTTGTCCGCTAAACCATAAAAAAAAATAAAAATGTTCCTCGATGTTTGTCGCTAATAACTGAGCGTTGTCAGTAAAACCAGCTGCCCGCGGAGGTATTCCCAAGCCCTGCGGCTCAGCTGGGACTTGGGCTGTCTATGATCATTGGTGGACCACTTATCCTATATGAGCCTCCAGCTAGTCTTTAATATTTACAAATACATTTATTGTATTATGACATATACCCTTATGTCCTTATGGGTCTGAGAAAAACATAATTCGCATGGCAGAGCCATGATGAAGCA